>CABFOS010041654.1:1728-19421 GCA_900660315.1 Diretmoides pauciradiatus | reverse complement strand
TCTCACTCCGTCTCTCCCCCCTCTCTCTCTCCCTCCCCTCTCTCTTTCTCTCCCCCTCTCTCTCTTTCTTTATGTGGCTCTGTGTTGCCTATTACTCTTATTTTGTCTCTTACTTTGTCTCTGTAATCTGCACACACACACACACACAGACACAGACACACACACACACAAACTATAAGGGTATTGAGGAGCTTGCCTTGGCAGATGTAACCCCCCCCTCTCCCTCTCACTCTCTCTCTATCTCTATCTCTAATATTATTCCCGTCACACCCTCCTCTTTTCACACATGCGTGGGTTTGCGCTCAGCCTTGCCATTGACAGAAACAGTTCTGCCCATCTTGTGGCTGTGTACATTTACCTTAGCGTGTATGTGAGCCTTTATGTGTGTGGCCAAGCCGATACCCGGCAGAGCCTCATCTGGCTGACAGATCAGGAACAGTGGGCTGTTGTTTCCCAGCTGATGCAGAGTGACACCAGGGAGATCAAAAATCACCCTGCTTCATAATTCATTCTCTGACTGTAGATGCGCTCCACCTTCCTCACTGGTTGAGCAGCCATGTGTAGGGCTGTTTGTGTGCGCATATAATACTTGTGTGTGTGTGTGTGTGTGTGTGTTTCTCTCTCTCTCTCTCTCTCTCTCTCTCTCTCTCTCTCCCTCTCAGATCAGTAGATCTTGTTGCACTAATAGATGTTCTGGCTCCATATTTTCATTCCGCTTCACATCTTTCCTTTTCTGTTTTCTGCCTCTTGCATTCTCTATCTCAGTAGTTCCTTCACTTGGTCTGTATGTCTCTCCATTTTTTTCTTTCTCTCTCTCTCTCTCTGGACTCTTTGGAGTTGACAGGCCATTAAAACCATTAGAGGTGTTTGTTTCTGTGCTATTGCCAGTTTACTGCCCCAATTTTCGCATTTTCTCTGTGATGAGGAATTACAATGTTGGAGCAATGTCCCTTCAGAGAGAGCCGCACTCTTCCTCAGTGGCTCCACTCCAACTATGGTCAGGGCCAAAAGCAGCTCAGAAATGTTGTCATCACACCTCAGGAGAGAGACAGAGAGCGGGAGGAAGAGAGGGAGAAAAGCAACAGACTGGGGAAATTTCACCGCATTATCTTCTTTTTGCACGAGGTTGAGTTGTCACATATTTCAATAATGCATCTTTCTGCCTGGCTGCCCGCAGCTTAGTGCTGACACTTGTAGCGGAAGTTGTGAATGGGCAAGAATTCAATTTTGCACTTGAATAGTGTTAAAGTCAACGCATGGAAAACTGTGAACTTTTAAGGAGATTTTAATCACGTAAGAAATGAATATTCCTACAATGGGCCCACTGCCATGTTTTAAACAAACAAAACCACCTTGAATGGAGCAGGGAAGAGACGCCAAGCAGCTGCATGGTCTCAGAACTGATGATCTATGGGCTGGCTTGTGGCTGAGGGTCTCTAGATGTCCTATAGCTGGAAGAGTATGGGGTTAACTGCTATGTTTCAGTTAAGGTCCGCCTGTGGCTAATCCCCTGTTGCTTTGTAGACATATTTCTCCAATGGAAAAGATCTTTTGGGTTTTTTTGCAGAAAGCTGAGCACTGTAGGCCCACTGTACCATTTGCACAGATTGTACAAATTAATGGTGCCTTTTTGACTATGGTAGTAGGGGGGGGGTAGCGATTAAACTGGAAGACTCCTGCAGAGACAGACTAATTTACAGACTTACAGAACCCTGATCCAATTAAACAGTGCAAACCTTCACAGCAGCCTACACTATTTAACCTATTTAAGTCTGTTCGTGTATGAATAATCATGAGCATTTGTGCATTGTACAGTCTGTGCAAATTCAAATGTGTGTGTGTGTGTGTGTGTGTGTGTGTGTGTGTGTGTGTGCGCGTGTGTGTGTGAATGTGCAAGCACCTGTGTGGATGTGCACATATGACGAGAGTCGATTTTTTTTAGCTTCTATCCACTTCTATTGCCTGAAGCAGAGGCTCGTTTCATCAGCAGCAGCTTAATGAAGGCTGCACCTTCGCCCACCTGCTGTCTGCTGTCAGTCTGCTTGACTGACAGCTTGGGAGAACCTCGGCTTCCTTTGACCCCTACAACCTGGCACAGCAGAGCAGACAGAGCAGAGCCTTAGTGGGCTGCTGCTAGCGTTGCTTTGGCTAATAACACAACTCTGGCACTAGCCATATTGAACTAGCCACAGTGCCTGGAGCCACGTTAATGAGCGACCCAGCTGCGCCATTAGGGCCAGTGGCAGAGCAGACAAAGCCCAGGAGGCAGGCAGGCAGAAAGACAGATAGTTTACCAGATTCCCCCCAGACACAGCCGTTGCATATTCATTCAAGATCCCCCCTCCCCACTGAATGTATTATTCAAAACAAGTATTTTGCCTATTAAATACTATAAATAAATAATGACATCTGGTAACAGTTTTTGTCTGGTGAATTAATGACGGGCACAACTCTTTCAATGACTGGGGACTGGTGGAGTTATATTTCCATTAATGAGCTGTTCTTTTCTTTGTCTGACCAGTTTGGTGATGCGTCCTTTGTTCCAGCTCAGGTAGCATATAAGCAGGTTTGAATTGGATTGCTACTCAAGTCATTCACTTACTAAAACACCCCTGAAATACTAGCTAGCTGTTTAACCGTTATGTCAGTGGTTTCTATTTGAGTTAATCCTCAGACATAGAAAAGCTTGTTGTGGAAATGTACTGCGGCGTCTTCCTAGTGTGGTTATAGCACTGGACAGCTCCTGCCGCACAGCCTATTCTGTCTCCGGTGTAGATAAATTGGACAGGGCACAAGACTCTCTCTCTCTCCCTCTCTCTCTCTATTTCACACTCACACATACATATGGTGGATGACTGAAAGATGCATGACTGAAGGACATCAAGTGTGTGATGATGGCATCATCTTTGTGCAGGCTGTATCTGACAGACACTGATGAGCTGGTAAACAGAGAACACTTGAGAGCCCTACAGATGGCCAGTGTTTCCCCCCTCTCTAGTGCAGCCATTCCCAAAGGAGACGCATGTTTTGGAGTGTGTAAGCAAGCGTTTGATTTTAATTTGTACAAGTACAAAAGAAACCTCAGGATCTCCGAGCGTATTTCCAGTGGAAAATAATAACTACAGCTGGAGGAAGGCGAGACATAAGTGGATGCAGGAAGAAGAGAAACATAAGCCAGTGAGGGTGGACTCTTGTTACTGATTATAATTTCTGTCTGTCTTTCTCTCCTTGAGCCTGCCTGGATTTCACAGGGCAGTTACATTTATTAAGCAGAGGCTTCAGTGTGATACTTATTAAAGCTCTCCTCACTAATCAGAGATGTAGCTCTGGGGTGGCCGAGACCAATCACACGGATTTATGGAATTTATGGAATAGGAAAATAGTGTAATTAATTGCATTCAAATCCCTTGCACCCAGGTCGGGCAGATCCATGGTGACATTTTTATTTGGTGGCTTGATGTCTATGCAGTTAATGCTATTTTTGTGTATGTGGGTGTATATGTGTGAGTGCATTATCTGACTTTTGCTGCTATTTATATAAGTTATTAATTTTCAGTCACACGCAATGAGATACATTGAGATTTTCCCTTCGTTATTCAAACGAATATATGCTATATGTGCATATGCATTATGTGTGGAATGCCATAGAGAATAATTTCTTTTGAATATTGGGGTTCTTGGTGTTTTTGTTGTTATGAAGAAATTGAATTCACTTTTTAAAAATGTCCTACCAGGCACAAAAAACAGGTTTATCTAATCCTCCGCCTGTCTTCCTATAGGCACAGAGCTCAGAATCATATTTGTTATTGTTGTGGTAATGCAGCTTTTTATGTCACCCCATCAGTCTGGTTTTCATTTTCATATCAAGCTGCTAAACACAGTGCAAGGTACAGATAAAGACAGACAACTAAGAGAAACAGAGAAATCCGCAGACAGACAGACAGACAGACAGACAGACAGACAGACAGACAGACAGACAGTATATGACTGAGATAGGCATGGACCAGGGGCGTCAATTCACTAAACCTTAAGATGTGGCAAGGTCTCTGCATCCAATTTCCCACTAAAACTTCTAAACACGCTTATAACGATTACATTTCTGGGGACAAGTGGAGCAATGACTGACCAGATATTATTATCAGCGTGATAAATTATTAGTTGTAGGACTCCAAAAGGTCTCCATCTTGTACTGATGTGCACAGCTTAGAGGGAACACTAATCCTGAATACTCCCATGATGTGACTTTTTATTAGATATGGCTTAGAAATAAGTTTCTGGAAGTTTCTGCTTGATCTTTGCTCTCCATTATATTCTAAAATGTATGAGGTCAAATTTGGACTCACTAAGCAAGTTACTGCATTTGAGACAGATGAGAGACAGATCAGAGACCAGGTATGTAACAGATTATAACATGGTCTTGTGTGGCTCAAGGGATAGAGCATGGTGTTAATATTGCCAGGGTTAAGGGTTTGATTTCTGATGGAGCCACCAATGCTAAAAAATGCATGCACTCATTGGCCTGTGAGACTCTTTGGATAAAAACGTCACTAACTGACTGATGAAGATTCAGATACTGTAAATGAGAGACAGAGGCAGGTACAGACACAGGTAGACAGCCACTGTGTACTGACAGCTACTGTAGCTGATCTGACTGCAGCCATCACCAGGTGAATTTAGTTTGTTGTGCCCAGACGTCTTTAGGTGATTAGTGGATTTGTGCACTGTGTACTGTAGGTTCAACTTCCTGACAAATGTAAGCAAATCTTCTCCTTCAGAGAAGTGACATTCCTTCAGCACCTGTCATGAAATCTGTCTGTCTGTCTCTCTGTCTCTCTGTCTGTCTGTCTGCCTGTTGTTTTGTGTTTCTGGTTGATTGCATCTCTATCTGTTTCATTTTATAATCCATCTTCTATCTAGTCCTCCCAACAAGAAGTGGCAGTGAAATTATTACATTTGAGCCAGTCTTGACCAGACTTTGATTTCTTGTCGATATTTCAGTTCACCCTCTCTGCACCGCCTCGGGGCGGTGACTGAAAAGAGACTCCATCAGATTGATTTTAATAGAGAATTTTCTCAATTTGTAGGGTTTATAGCGGGTTAGATATCCTGCCAGTAGAGTTGCCAGCCATTCTGCGGTCGGTAATGAGATTGCCAATGCTCCACCAGAGTGGTTTCGTTTGGAGCTATGAAGCGTGCTGTCTTCAAAGCTCTGAGGCATTAGAGTCAATGATGGAAGGGGAGAGCTGAAAGGTTAGAAAATAGGGCCAACCGACGTGTGTGCG
Source organism: Diretmoides pauciradiatus (assembly GCA_900660315.1). Classification (NCBI taxonomy): domain Eukaryota; kingdom Metazoa; phylum Chordata; class Actinopteri; order Trachichthyiformes; family Diretmidae; genus Diretmoides; species Diretmoides pauciradiatus. Next base: position 14,139 of record CABFOS010041654.1, on the reverse strand, counting down.
TGCGTGTGTGTGTGTGTGTAAGAGGGCAAGGCTTACAGTAGGACACAGAAGGCATGGCATTTGTTTTGCTAATGGTTCTATAGTGTTCACAAGATAATTGCATGTTGAAAATGTAATTTTATTTCAAATTGCTCTTACTGTGTCTTGTCAACACAGAACGAAATGCCACAAATCAAAAGACATTTGATTGCTCAATAGTCCAATTGAATAGCAGTTGAATGTCTCAAGCTTTTCCAGTTGATACGTTTACCTCTCACCAGATTCAGTGCACTGCGCTGGTAGACTGCGATTCACAGTCGGTGCACATAAGTCATGCACCTGCATCCGTCAGCCAAGACAAAAACTACATGAGAAGCTACTCATTGGGACGGTGCAGGGGAGAATATTTAACCTCTTAAGCCCTGGGCCTATTTCTCAGGCCTCCTGCCCAAAATGAATAGAGTATGTCTCCACACCTACAAGGGCTGTATGAATAATCTTGGTATCAAAAGAAAGGTAACACCTGTGAGATGTCTACAGAAGTATCAGAATCAATATAATATAGATGTTACTGTGTTAGAGTAAATTCAGCTAGAACACAGCATCAATATACATTTTAATTTCCGCCTGGGAAAGAAAACTAATTAGAGTGAATACCACCTTGGAATCTTTGAGTTTCAGATCCCACCTTCTGGCTCCCGGTTCAGATTTCCATCAGATTCATTCCCACTGCCATTTCCCTTCTGAACTCAAGCCATCATCATCATCATCAATCATCAATCATCATCATCATCATCATCATCATCATCATCCAAAAACAATACCATAACTACTATCTACAAGTGATGGTATTGTTCTTGGATGATGATGATGATGATGGTGTTGATGATGATGATGATGATGATGATGATGATGATGGCGATGGTGATGGTTGTGACAATGTTGAATCTGTTTTGCTGTCGGCTATTGCTGCTACATAAGGTCGTTGCATTGTAATTTGTATTTACATATCCATGTGGTATTTACGTTGGTGACATGTTGATCTTTAATTGATGTTGATATTTTAATTTGATTTTACTTATATTCGCTTAGGTGACACGTTGATCTTTAATTGATGTTGATCTTTTAATTAGATTTTTACTTATATTTACATTGGTGACATGTTGCGGTGACATGTGACATGTTGACCTTTTAATTGATGACTCAGCACTTTATTCTCGCAAGCAGTTCATGAGCAATCCTTAGAATGGTCAACATGGGACCACTATTGCTCTCCCCGAGTACGCAACATTCAAGATCATGCAGCTTGGGCACTGGAGCGCTCGGGCTTATTACCCCGCTGCCCACTGGGTTGCCAGGTTTCTAAACGTAGGTTTTTGTGCAGTGGCACTTTCAGCAGGCCAGTCACATCCCCATTAAGAGAAGCACTTGCCTTTCATTTAGAGAATTCTACAGGCATGAAGAGAAACAGGTGAATCGAATAGGTCTAAAAGCTGAACCATAACATCGGCACACTTACAGGTTTGCTCTCAAAACCTCTACAGTAGGGACTTTGGGACTGTAGTGCAGTCCTGAAGCAACAAAACAACTCTGCTGTCCTGTTTATTTTCTCTCCTGACGCTTCCCCACTCCTGACCAATCATTACCTATTACAGTCAAGTAGAACAGTCTACACTAGTCAATATTACATATCTTCACCCCGCAAATTATTCTTGACCACTTTATCAATCGCTGTCTTAACCACTAACATTTTCAACTGATAATCACATAAAAATGAAATCTGTATTTTCTTTTTGCTCAAACCATTTAACATAGCTTTAATAAAAACATGTTTTAACTCTTACAATAGGCTCATTTCTGTTCTTTTCTTTCATTTCAATATTTCAATATTAAGTGCTATAATTAGTAAATGCCTTGAGGGCTAAGAGGTTGCCTATATTAAATACATTATCAGTTAACCTAATTAAAAAAAATGGAGCAATGACTGCTGTACTCAGGGCACCTTTTCTTCAGAGCAGACATTGGGTAGTAAAAAAGATCATATATATTACAAGTCAGAATCCCGGAAATGTCAGGCTTTTTAATTCTGTTATGCCACATGGTTGGGGTGGTAGCCGGTTCCCTTCTGTAATTAACAGTCACACCGCACAATAGAGAAAATACAGAAAAGGGAGATAAGTTGTTGCAGTCCATCAATCATTAGTTAGGCAAGGACAGTATTAATTGACAGTGTCTGTGATGGAAACAGCCTGCTGTGTGTGTGTGTGTGTGTGTATCTGTGTCGGTGTGTGTATGATTCTGCCACACACATCTTGGGAGGGGGGGGGTCCCTGCATCTTCTGTAATCAAATACTTCCCCCTTCGTTCCTTTTCCTTTCCAGTTTGTCTGACATTTCCCCCGCGGCTGTAATTAAAGGAGTTTTCGGCCTATCTGTGTGTCTCTCGGTCTGTCCTGCTAATTACCCTTGGTCAGTAGTGGTGGAGCCCTCCGGTTTGCCCCAGGACCCCTTTGATAAATTTGGCTGCTGGTCACAGAACTGTTGTCAGGGTGCTCTGTGAATTGATGCATGTGTGTGTGTGTGTGTGTGTGTGTGTGTGTGTGAGAGAGAGTTAGTCCTCTGAGAGTATTGCAGGCTGTCCTGAGTGTCCAGGCCTGCGCTCAGATTGATTGGAGAGTACTCTTTGTGATGGATGCCTCTCTGCTCTGGACTGTTGGCTGAGCTGTTGATCACTGGCCGCTGTCAGTCACTGTACAGGAGTTACTGTAGCTGCACTGCGAGTGTCCCTCTCTCTTTATGTCTATATGCGAATGTGTGCCTGTGGTGTGCATATGTTAATATATAATCAGTGAGAGAACAGAGGCTTGTTTCTGTGGTTGGCTGCGGCTCCGAAGGCTTAATTGTGATGAAATGCCTCCTTGTTTTTCTCTCCTTTCTTTCCTTTCATGTAAGCTGAGACTTGTGCCCTCATAATGCTCAACCACACTCCTCCTCTGCTTTTGTCACACACATATTACAACCGCACTATATACGTGTGAGCACATACACTAAGATCACCCAATTATACACACACAAACAAATAAAACACACACACACACACACACGACGCTAACCAGCCAGGGCTGTAGGACACCTCAGGCGTCTGAGGCCGAGTCCTAATTGGGCCTCATCTTAGTGTGACCTTCATTGTTTTGACAGAGAGAGGATCAGAGGGAGCCACTACTCGTCCCTCTCCTCTCCTCTCCTCTCCTCTCCTATCTTCTCCCCTCTCCTCTCTTCTCCTCTCCTCTCCTCTCCTCTCCACATCAAACAGCCAAACTAAACAGGGGAGGAAGGATGTTAGGAGCAGTCATAAACTGCCCTTCACAGCCTTTTTGAAACAGTTAGAGTTGTCTGCAGCTGTCAAGCGGTGTTTCAGCACTCACCTCGGTGGGTAGTCTGTGAGTGCATGTGTGTGTGGGTGTGTGTGTGTGTGCGCGCGGATGAGTGTGACTACATGGACGAGTGTGTTTGTCTTGCTGCGGTAACACAGGATGAGCACATGAGAAACGCAAATAGCGAGTCCCCTCCACTGTGTGTGATGTGATTCGCCACTCAGGCCATTAGCAGTCAAGCCGTGTGTGCTTCAGGTTTTCTCAGAGGGAATGGAGAAAGAAATACTCCCTGCTGCAATGCACTCTCACTCTAAAAGCTCCCTTGTGATTTATTAGGAAAACATTGCTTTAGACCACCTCTGTGATCTGCTGTGGAGTTTGGAGCCTATAGATACGCACAAGTTTCCACAAGTGTGCACACACACACACACACTGAGTGAAGAAGTGCATTTCGGAATGGATTTAAAGTGGGAAAGGTAGAGTGGCCAATGTAGATTTAGTGGACCTTCACTGGGTCATTGCTGGAGATTTTTTCAGTGAGTGTGTGTGCGTGTGTTTGTGTGCATTCACTATGTTGCAAACCTCTTTAATTAGCATCTTGACAGGAGGAAAGCACTCTCCCTCTTCTCTCATCTGCTGCTCCATTGTTTCCTCCCTCTCTTACTCAACCCTTCTCTTGCTTGGCGACGGACTGAATGCGAGGGATCAAGGTCATAATGGAACTTGGGTACGTTGTTTAAGAGGCTGATCTCACAATCATGCTGCTTATTCTTAATCAGGATACCAGCAAGGACAGCAGCTTCAACAGCCCATCACCAGACACCGCAGCAATCACAACGTTTGTCATTTCTCATGTATTACTACAAACAGTCTTAATTGGATGCTCTCTCTCCTCCCTTGACCACACCCTTGCTACTGTATCGAAGAAGCTGTTGAGGATTAATAACATCTTTCTTTTAATGCAGAGTCTTATGGGGGTTGTACATTCATTCTCAAGGTTCTAATTTGGTTCTGGATCTCTAGTGTAGCCAGAAAAAAAGACTGGGTGTGCATCAGAAAAACTGGGTGTGCCTGGATTCACTTTCCTGAAAACGCGGAATATACCTAATAGGTATATTAAACAAACACCTTCTTTCCTGGCGTGTAATCCATTCTCCTTGCATTTTGTGAATATCCACCTGTACCCATGGAGTTGGCCAGATGTTTATAATTGTTCATAAATGAAAGGAATTTCCCAATCCAAACTGATGTATCCCTTGCGACGAAACAGACAAAAAAAGACGTTCGGAGACAATATAACGATGATGACTAAAATATAGTGGAAATTGGATTTGAACCCCAGGCTCCTGCACATAAAACCATTGCGACAACAGTCACACCAAGAGAACCAGCTCCCTCAGAGGACCTTATTATTGGAGTTGTATCTCTGAGGAGTGAGTTTCACCGATCAACTTGCTACCTACAGTACTGGCCTTACGAGGTGGGTGGCATTAATGGGGGTGGCACAGGCACAGGCACACCCATGGTTACGCCAATGTTCTGGATGTGCAATTTATAGATGGCTACCCTAAGTGGTGATTTGAGATGGATGTTTCCCTGGTGTGAACTCATTGTGCTGTGCGTTGTGTGTAACCTGGCACGCCTTGGCCTGGCTGTTTTTGGTGAGCTGAGCTTTGTTTGAACTGTCTTTCTGAGAGCCATGCTCAGTGTTGCTAATTAGTTACTTTTTAAGTAACTAAGCAATATAACGCACTACAATTTCCAAAACAGTAATTATATTACAGTTACTAATCCAAGTAACGCCACGTTGCTGCGTTACATCATTGCCTGCCAGAATGTCAAGTTTCTATGTAAAAACTAAAGAGAAGGAAAAACATATCTCTCTATGGAAAGCCATTTTAACATTTAATCAAAACAATTGATACAGCAGGATTGGTCAGTTGAATTTTGATATCAAAATTCCCAATTTTGATATCAAAATTCGGAAACTTGATATCAAAATTGGGAAACTTGATATCAAAATTGGAAAACTTGATATCAAAATTCGGAAACTTGATATCAAAATTCCCAATTTTGATATCAAAATTCAAACCCATAACTTCCCGCCAAATTTACACAACAGGATTGGTCAGTTGAATTTTGATATCAAAATTCGGAACCAATGAGCTTTGGCCAAAACTTCCCGCCAAATTTACACAACAGGATTGGTCAGTTGAATTTTGATATCAAAATTCCCAATTTTGATATCAAAATTGGGAAACTTGATATCAAAATTGGGAAACTTGATATCAAAATTGGGAAACTTGATATCAAAATTGGGAAACTTGATATCAAAATTGGGAAACTTGATATCAAAATTGGGAAACTTGATATCAAAATTGGGAAACTTGATATCAAAATTGGGAAACTTGATATCAAAATTCCCAATTTTGATATCAAAATTCCCAATTTTCCCAAAATTCGGAAACTTGATATCAAAATTGGTAAACTTGATATCAAAATTGGGAAACTTGATATCAAAATACAAAAACTTGATATCAAAATTGGGAAACTTGATATCAAAATTCGGAAACTTGATATCAAAATTGGGAAACTTGATATCAAAATTGGGAAACTTGATATCAAAATTCAAAAAACCTTGATATCAATTGTTTTGATTAAATGTTAAAACGGCTTTCCATACTTTTCTTGAGGTGTCAACTTGACAAAGATAAGGCAAGTGAGTGACCTCACCACACTCAGGTGATGCCCACGACTGCAACATCTTCCTCTCTTCATGTTCCTGCAGTGTTGATCCACAAACCCATGTTAATATGTTTGCACTTATTGTATTTGATGAGTATTATTGTGATTGTAAGGTTCAAAGCTGACATATTATCGGCTGCAGACCCCATCCTGACACGATGCTGCGTGTGGAGCTATGATGTTATGTATTGCCAGGGACTTTTCTATAATAATTTGCACATGTTGCACTACTTTTGCAGTGTTTGCAGTAGAGTATTTGATATACTTTGCTTTTGCTTTGTTATTTCCATGCATTATGTGATGACACAATCCTAAACAGACTTTGGACATATAAAAGGCCCTTATCTCTGCTCCTGTTCTCCTCTTGTTTTGTTGTTTGTAAGGAAAGTGGACGCGCCACTCTACTACTGCCACGTTTCATTTACAAACATATAAGGATGAGCGAGAGAACAAGAGATGGGATTCAAACTTGAATGTCTATGACATTCACACACAAATTCCCTGATCTTTTATGTTTAAGTGGTGAAGTTTAAGGCTGTAAAAAGAGGACGGAGAGTCACAACTGAGTAAAAAACAACAACTTATTGATGCAGCTGCAAAAATCAACTACACAGTTGGTTGTTGTGCAATTATCTTTACAACATGAAACAATCAGATATGGGGACGTGCAGATGAAACTGATTTAGTCTATAAACAAAAATGCAACTGTGCAGAGCAGAAACATGAATCCATTGGTGGCTTAAGAAGTGGTATTTCTCTCTCCTCTGTTAACTTCACAGATGGTTGAGAGAACTGAATTCCTCCATATGCTGACAGAGGTAAAGTTGGTTTCACATTCGACACTCAACAGACATTCACATTCGGCATTTTAGGGACTGAGGTAAAAGTACAGTCATCACCAGGGGAAAAAATCAATAACTTTGCCAAAATTTGACAGAAACACATCAAACCACTTGCACATTGTTATAGGAGGAGATATCTAAAAATGCACCTTTTGCTTTTCATGAGAAATTGATTACCAATTCAGGAAATTCAATAAAACCAATATTGATTAAGGTTTGATTCTTTTTCCGATCAATAACTTTGCTGATACTTGACGGAAACGGCTCAAACGACTTCAACATTGTTCTAGGAGGTGATATCTAAAAAATGCACCTTTTGTTTTTCATGAGAAATTGATTACCAATTCAGGAAATCAATAAAACCGATATTGATTAAGGTCTGATTCTGTTTCCGATCAATAACTTTGCCGATACTTGATGGAAACGGATCAAACCACTTCAACATCTCATCTCATCCTAGAGCAAAGAGCAGAGAGTGGTTTGAGCCGTTTCCGTCAAGTATCAGCAAAGTGATTGATCGGAAACACAATCAGACCTTAATCAATATTGGTTTATTGATTTGATTTCCTGAATTGGTAATCAATTTCTCATGAAAATCAAAAGGTGCATTTTTTTTAGATATCTCCTCCTAGAACAATGTGCAAGTAGTTTGAGCCGTTTCCGCCAAGTATTGGCAAAGTTATTGATCAGAAACTCAATCAGACCTTAAACAATATTGGTTTTATTGATTTCCTGAATTGGTCATCAATTTCTCATGAAAAGCAAAAGGTGCCTTTTTTTAGATATCTTCTCCTATATCAAAGTGGTTTGATGTGTTTCTGTCAAATTTTGGCAGAGTTATTGATTTTTTCCCCTGGTGATGATTGTACTTTTACCTCAGTCTCTAAAATGGCGAATGTGAATGTCTGTTGAATGTCGAATGTGAAACCAACTTTACGTTGGTATGTGTTCTAGTCTCTCTGGAAAATGTTGCACCTTTTTCCATTCCTTCAGTCAGGATTCGCAGGAATTGTTTCAACGCTCAACAATTCTCTGCTTTGCCAAACACAGTAACAAACACATTCAATATCGAAGAGGAAAGAGTGTAGTGTAGTACCACAAACACACAAACAAAGGAGGTACTATTTAAAAGTGCAACCTCATATTAGACACTTCCTACAGCTTCAGACCTGTAAGTTATGGTGACAGTAAGTGAGAGTAACAACATATTTTCACAGGAAAAGACCTAATACCATCTGCTGTCACCTCTGAGTGAGTAAGTTTCCTGGAAACGACAAAACGATAGTGAAGGAAAGCATCGTGTCCTTCTCAATACTAATGAATCACAACAATAGAATAGGACGTGGAGGATGGAGGTCTGGACTCTGGAGGATGGAGGTCTGGAGGATGGAGGATGGAGGTCTGGAGGACTCTGGAGGATGGAGGTCTGGAGGATGGAGGTCTGGACTCTGGAGGATGGAGGTCTGGACTCTGGAGGATGGAGGTCTGGAGGATGGAGGTCTGGACTCTGGAGGATGGAGGTCTGGACTCTGGAGGATGGAGGTCTGGAGGATGGAGGATGGAGGTCTGGACTCTGGAGGATGGAGGTCTGGAGGATGGAGGTCTGGACTCTGGAGGATGGGCGTTGGGCTTTGAGGTGATCATGGCACGGTTTCAGTGGGGCTAATGTGTGGTTAGGATTAATGAGTCACATTTGCAGAACGGTTTCCTCCGGGTTGCAGATCAGATCAGATCAGGACTGTACTATAAACAGGAAAATATAACACAATCAGGATATGCTGTAGAGCTGCAGGGGGACTTCAGCATTCCCTGCACGCATTGGTGTGTGCACACAAGAGGCAAGAGCGTCGGGGCAGTTTTCTGCGATGATTCACCAGTAATTTCAGCCTCTTTGCATGAATTGGTGATATGTTGTGTATACACTTTTTACTCTGAGTGCACTATGCTGTAAACAATCTGCTTTAGTGCTTCAAATCTCACTATGGCTCAAGCAACATATCTTGTCACTGCTCTGTCGTGGTTGCAACATACAGTAACCATATCCTGTGAGGTTGCACAGTGATGCAACTATATGTTCTCCTGACCGGTAGCGGCATTGTGGGACACATTTCAAACCAAAGACAGAGACATTAAAGCTCTCGACAGTCTGTGTCCTTGTTGACTTATCTGTTAGTGGGATCCCAACACACATTGTCTCAACATGTAAATATTAACGTTTCACTGATTTGCTCTCCCGCTCTTGTTTTTGTAAACAAAGTCTGGTAAGAAAAACATAAAGCAGAGTGATGAATGAGTCGTAGACATCATCCGGTGGTGCCAATCTATGTATCAAGGAAAAGAACATTAATTCAATAAATCGTAGTTCTGCTTTTTGGCCTTTGCAGTGCTAATATGATAATAGGATGATAGGATGGAAAATGTTTGCATGATGGGAACTTCCGTCATATTAGTATCAGACCATCATAGCACTACTGTACTTTTGAATGCAAGAGATCCTGCAAAAAATATTTCTTTGTCAATATAGGCATTGCATTCTCTTCATCCTCCACATTCTCTAATGAGGAAGCATCATTCTCTCCTCACATCCATCTTTGCTGCATAGTAATAGCCTGGGTCTGCAGGATCATGGTCTCAGTCTACATACACCAAGTTAAATGGACTGTATTTATATAGCGCCTTTCCAGTCTTCTAGAGACTCAAAGCGCTTTTACAATTTTTACACTTCACAGTTACCCATTCGCTCTCACAGTCACACACCGACGGCAGCGGCGGCCATGCAAGGCACCAACCTGCTCGTCGGGAGCAGTGAGGGGTTCAGTGTCTTGCTCAAGGACACTTCAACACGCTACCGGGAGGAGGAGCCTCGAACCAGGAACCTTCTGATTTCCAGACGACTGCTCTACCGCCTGAGCTAAAGCTGGGGCTGCCGCCCCCTGAGTTGCAGGCATCTACTCTCTTGACTGAGAACTGGTAGGATCTCTCGGGTATCACGTTGTTGATCTGCATGCTGCAGTAACTACAGATCACTGTCCCAATCAAGATCTGATCAGAAGTGGTTGGGTGAAGGACCTCAAACTGCTGATCCCCCTCCTGAGGCTCCGGACCGGGATTTACCCAGTGCAGCTCCACACTGTTCAACGTTGAGTGTGACTTGTGCCTTGTCAAACATCGCTGGCATTGTGATGGCCAGCAACAGGCTGATCTGTGGCAGCGTGGTGTTGCCAGTGTCGGGGATGAGCGGGTGACTGAGGTACAGCTTGCTGGGTTTCAGCGTCAAACTCATTCAGGGTCTAAAGAACTCAATGGACCTTCTGCAAGGCCTGCTGGCTGAGCACCAGACCTGCGGCATACTGGTTGATGATGGCATCAAGCTCCTCGCAGCCATTGCCAATCTGTGTGTAGAGCTCATGCAGCAGGGCGAGCTGGATCTTCACCTGGCTGCTGGCCCGCTTCTGCATGCTCTGCAGCCTCCGCGGGTCAATTAGAGCAAACACTGTGTTGTTGGACATATATCTGCTGGTCTGCAGATGGTGGCACATCACGGTGCATTTCCAAGTAGAAGGAGCTCTTGTGCATGATCTCTAGTTTGTACTGGAAAACCTTGACACATAGGACACATCAAAGGGATGTGAGAAAAATGTATTAGAGCTGCGTGTGTTCTGTTCTGCTCTCAGCCCTCATACACCACACACATTTCAGTTCCATGTTCCCTGAAGGTTTCTGACTGTAAGAACCTTAGTTTGAAGTTCCTGCTCATTTCCTCTTTGCTCACAAGAGGCCCAGCTCTTATTCACAATATTATATATGATATTGACAGCATTTCATGGTGTAAACAGTTATACATTTTGGTCTACCAACCTTGATGGAGCAGGCGGGGACTAAGCTTAGTGGAGAGCAGCTGTAGGATTTGGTCCATGTTGGTCTCCTGGGCATCGTCCCCCATCTTGCCACTGTCACCACTCATGCTGCTGCTGCTGCTGCCCACAGTCTGGAGTTGTTCCACGGCGACATGGAAGCACATACTGCTTATACCCACTTGGACATCAGGAGAAGCTTAAGCATAGTCACGAGTCATATGACAGTAACATATGAGACACAAAAAGGCAGTAAAACGTTTTGTGGCTGGCTTTGCTTTTCATCTGTAAGTTCATTGTAGGGCCGTTTACAGAGCTATGATGGATGATAAACAACAGGTTGGCTATAGAGAATGTGAAGTGGGCGTCACGCCGTCTTGTGAGGAACGCGCTCTCATGTAATAGAGATTAAGCTGAGCAGCACCTCTCAAACTCCTGCTTCTAAACCAATGACTGTAACACCTATCGCCTAAGTTGTGTTATCGGGAGAGAGAGGAGATGCTGCTGTGGGAAATTTGTGTGTAGTGTCAACAATGTGAGAATTGGAGCAGGTTAGAAAAGTCAGTTTTGTGCTTCTCTCCTCAACAGAAAGGCCTCACAACATCAGAAACTAAATCAATTCAACAGGATGTGACGTCAACTTCACATTCCATATACTGTACTTTTACTTTAGTGTATTTGTGTGCAAATTTGTGTCCCTTTTGATATAATATTTGGCCTCTATATAACATTCCGGTGATAAATGGAGCTGTGTATTGTAAACATGAATCAGCTTTCCCACAAAGTGGAACTGAAAATAAGACAGAGACTTTCCTCTACTCAGACACCTGGGCACACGGATTTGAGAGATTTGTCACCTCAAGTTGTTAAAAGACTGAATTTGCTAACATCAACATTAACTTGAACCTTAACGTGGTTAAACACAGCTCAGGGTCATGAAGTTTAAAAGTTATTAAAATGTTGCAGCTGATCCGAAAGGCATTTACTCACTAATATATTTACTAATATACCCTCTATAGACTGTCAATAACTGCACAGGTGTATCAGCATTACATTCTCACAATACTTCAGCCATTTATGGGGCCATTTAACTGGGAACTAACCCATGTTGTTATAGTTCAGATGAGTCATGACAAAACAGATGAGCAGACACATAACTGAGGTGGTCAAAGTGTACATGAGTGGGATTTTTAATATATGTGCAGGTAGATCGATATCTTGGGTCAGTCCTTGACTCACCAAGGAGATTTGAGATGTGTCCTCCTTCCATGCAGTAGGGGGCAGTGTTGCAGTGGCTGCAGATTTCCAAATCCGATTTCGATTTCCACGAATTACCAAAATGTGCCCTCGAAATAGTGATATCGTGCCCTCGAAATAGTGATATCGTGCCCTCGAAATAGTGATATCGTGCCCTCGAAATAGTGATATCGTGCCCTCGAAATAGTGATATCGTGCCCTCGAAATAGTGATATCGTGCCCTCGAAATAGTGATATCGTGTCCTCGAAATAGTGATATCGTGCTCTATCGCGGCTCTATCGCGCCCACGTTCGCTGCTCTGCGCTGTGAGTTGTCAGTATTTGTCCCGAATACCCAAACCAAAATAAAATGTAATCAGCG
>CABFOS010041642.1:0-13309 GCA_900660315.1 Diretmoides pauciradiatus | reverse complement strand
GGAGCGGCTCTGCTCGGCTGAGTGACAGACAGGGTAACAGACGCGCTCGCGTATCACTGCTAGTATCCACTGAAATAACAGAGTCTGACTTCCTTCTTTGTCTTTGATTGAATATTTCACCGTTAACGTGTTACATACAATATAATCCATAACCATTGTCCATAAATCTCCACCTGTTCTCTGTGACGGGTGCGTCATCGGAACAGAACACCGGCAGCATCAGACAGTGCTTCAGTAGCCGTGATTGACAGCTCGTTGACCCGCCTCCCCGACGACCTATGAGCTCGCGCAACACCGTGAACGATGATTGGTCGGTTCAAACGTGTAGTGTGGCCAGTCTGCCGACCAAGACACGGCACGAATCTACGGCACTATGATCGTCTAATATGACATGGGGACCATCGTGAACGACAACAACAATCGTGTAGTCTGAACCTGGCATTAGACTCATATCATGTTATTATGACCCTTACGTCTAAGAGGGAGGCGAGTAACATACATGTAAGCTCTCGAAACGGCAGTAATAGTAATAATTAGTCCAAGTCGCAAAGACTCCTCAATCAAACATTTATTTACAAACACACGGAAGGAAAGCAGCTTTAAACATAGATGTGGCCAAGGCCAAAACAGACAAAATGAACCATATCGACTACAAACAAAAGAGCTGACCTAATCACCAAAATAAAAGTACAATTTCTAAACCCTCCCTAACATAATCAAAAATGGGATAGAAAGTGGGACAACCAAATTTCTTAGTTGCTTGCCCAACTCGTTAAACCAAAACATTAACCGGTCCAACAGTTTATCACAATGATACCAACAGCACCAAGATTGTACTGTGGCCAGCAGGCGCAGACTGCAGCTTCTCCTATCTAGCTATCTACTGTAAAAGTAGTCGGTGATTGTGATCACTGTCAAGTGTGTCCCCTCTCCGAAAGGGACGGAGCTGCACTCTGTTGGGGGAGAAGAAACAGCTTGCATACGTTGCCCTAGGAACGTAACACGTTTCAAGCTGTTGCCAGCAAAGCTGAGCCCGGGGAAGGCAACGAGCAGAGAGCACTAGGGAAGTGGGAAGGAGAGGCCAGAGGAATGGCCATCCATCACTTCCTGGGCCCTTTGTCCTTTCACTGCCAATCCACAGCAACACTCACAAATAAGGATTGGATAAAGGTGGAAGCTTGCCACGCCCAGGTAAGGGGTCAAAGCAACCCGAGACAGGAGGAGCAGAGAGGAATGGTGAGGGTGGGGCTAAGTCATTACACCCTATTGTGACAGCTTCATCTTCTCAAGCAACAGGCAAAGAGAAAAACAAATAGGCAATGCAGGGTGGTACAGTATAAAGGGTATAAAGAGACAGAAAGAAGAGGAGAATGAGATAGAATGAAAGACCAGAAAGAACCAGGAAAAGATAGATGTTTTCAGAGACACAGATAGACAGAAAGAGAAAAATAAGCTGCACAAGAATGACAGTGAAACTTCATATGGGTAATGCTATTTAAAATATTTACCATTTATGACAGCAGCAGCAGAAACCGAGCTTCTCATAGTGACAGCAGCACGCAATGCATTAAAGAGCTATGCACATTGCTGCAGGAAAATCACCTCCACTTTGTTTTTTTGAGAAGTGGGGGGACACAATAAAATGGGGGGTCTTGGGGTACTCCCCCAGAAGAAAAAGCTATTTGAATACCATTTCCTGCATTTCTACATACATTTACAGTAGGGACTATGGTAACCAACACAAAAATATGGGAAATAATTAAGTTGGTCATCATGCTAAATTATGCCAGAATAGTACTAAATATGCATAAGAAAAAACTGTCTTACTTTCTGTATTGTTTAACCCATAACTTTACTGAAATTCACATGTTGAGTTATGATGAGAGTGCGTCAATAACAGCCCCCCTGACATCCCCCTTGCCATCGACGCGCTGTCCTCAATGACCACGGACCGCGACCCAAGCTTCCAGCAGATGACGGCTGGCGATGACAAAGAGCCCCCCCCCAGTCTCCCATTGTCACAGAGAGAGACTCTGCTTTTCATACATTGTTGACAGATATCCTACTTGCTGCGATTTAAGGTGGACTTCTTGTTTTCAAATTACATAGGCTAATAGAAAAATCATGCTGTTCATAATCACTAATCAACCAACTCACATTTCCTTTCATCCCATCTCCAAACAACGACAAATTTAACTGCTGTCGGTGTTTCATTTTTATCAACTGCTGCTTCCTCGTTCAGCAATTTTTCAAGTGTGCATGCGTTGAACATGTCCGTGTCCACAGACGGCATGAGGTACTCTAGAACCACGTACAGCAGGCAGGCCGTCCATGTCCGCTACTCGTCCGTGGCAATTTTTTGGAGTATATCAGGGCCTTACAATCAGCAGGGGGGATTTTGAAATGGAAAGTACGCCCCAGCCTCCACCTACTACACAAACACCCTTCACCGTCTTCATTCTCAAATTTAAAGTCAACTAGCATGCATACAACCTGTTCTCGTAATTAAATCCTAATTCCTCTAGGCAAGTTGACAGTTTAGAGTTGTAAATAGGTTGTACATAGTATTCTAGACAGTGTGAGTCCTTAGCTAAATTGCTCCTGACATATCTTGAAGGGATTTGCCGAGGCAGGTTGTTAATTGGCCCTGCTCAATCATAGCCTCACTGAAACAAGACTAGTATAAACAACCGCTTGTGAAATGAGGGACATTTATCTTCTCCATGGGGCGGAGCTTAGCTCTCATTTAAAGGAATGCTAGAAATTATCTTTGGGTCCAAACCAATGCATAAATTCTCACACCGTGTTAATAGGACGAGAAATCATGACTAGCCTAAATCTAAAAATTAGGTTTTTTTAATTGACGATCCCCTTATGTAACCTATAAACAACCCGCTCAGAGGGATAGACAGAAACCATCTCCTCAAAAGCACTGAATCAATTTCAGCTTCCAATAGTGACAGCTACGTAATTGTCTAGCATCCTAAACTCCCCAGTTGGGGGTTGGAGAAAACTGTTTTCTCTTGTGATTTGGCAGAAATTACTTGGAGGCTGCAGGTAATAATCTTTAAGACTTTTCCTAACAAATAAATCAGCAAGAAAACCAGCAGTGTTTATATTTAATTCCACTTTTAAACCTTATACATCTCTAAGACTTTATTTCAATGAGCCTGTCATGTAGGCTGACTTCCCACTGTAAACCCTCACCGTGGCTTAAATTGGGTTTTCTAGTGTGCCATACTTAAATGACTTTTACTAATGTGTTAAAATTACTTGTTTAAAATAAGTTATATGTACTTTGGAGGTGAATACACCTGTTTACTCAGTGCCTTAGTTGACTTAAACGAATACTACTGAGATCGTTTATTTTTGGCCAGTTTGGCTTTCCATAGATTTATCAGTGAGCAGACATTGGGACATTGGCAGCGTCTTTTCTTCAGCCTGTCAAAACAGCTTCTTCGTATTCCCCTGTTTCATCAGTTGGTAAGTAAAATAGTACACGGTGTCAGCAGCCTCAATTCGGTTGATACATCAAGCTAATGTTAACCTACGTTAGACGGCTACCAAACCTTATACACAATAGCTCATAGATTCATCTATTTAAGGTATTTTCAATGTTTTTACACACTTAAAGGTGCTGTCTCCGCCGGTTCATTTATGGCAAAATTTTAAAATTCTGCATATATCTGGAAAGTATTTGACAGTAATCAGTGACATAAGATATGTGACACATCAATGTGTCAATTTGAGCATCTGTGTGAGGAGCAGAGGTCAAAAACGGGACAACCAATCCAATGTGAGCCCTTCACCTTTGATTGGACGACCCATCTGTTTAAAATTGTTGTTGTCTCTGCAGTGCATGTTGTGGGGGCGTGGTTTCATGGGCCATCTCTGGTTGGGGAGGGGGCGTTGCTTAGACCGTTGGTGCATTCAAAAAAATTTCTATGTGCTGCTGAAGAGGCAGCCGGCGGAGACAGCACCTTTAATTGTCATTATTGTCGTTATCCTACATTCGAAAGACTAAATTAGTTCAAACGTGCTAGACATTAGCCAGTTTTAAGAAAGAAAGAAACAGGCACTCTTGAGAGTCTTTATTCGTCTTACAGCACACAAACATTCACATGCTAGCAGGGAGCTGCAACTCTGGCATGCGCACACACGCTGCATGCTGGGTAGGTGGCCGAAGAAACGTAGCCTCTGCTTCTCCCCCATCCTCGCCGTCCTCCAGGGGGCAGCCAGGAGCAGTGGGCAGCCCTGATTCCATGATGCCCGGGGACCAAATGTTCAGTGTCCGTCACGGTCAGGGACAGGATGTTCTGCATGTGTTTCATAGTGGTCTTCTCGATGGTCTATGGAGGGAACCCGTGTGAGCACAGGGAGAACATGTAAACTCCACACAGAAAGACCCTTTTTAGGAGATAGGTCACCCAGGCACCGAAGGCATGAGAGACACCCCCAGCGCTAACAGCCCCCAGGCGGGAATTGAACCCGGGACCTTCTAGCTGTGAGGCAGCAGTGTGAGCACTGCGCCACCGTGCAAAACAATCAATGTCAATGCTGCAAACAATCAATTAATATGAACATGTTTTACAGTAACATAGGATAATCTGGTTCCGCACCATTAGAGACAATGTACTATTTTCAATGGGGAAATGGCAGCAGAGGTTTAACTTATACAGTAGATGGTATATTGTATCCCTCTCTCTCTGCTGTGGAGATGCAAGTACTGCACTTTTAGTACTGAAAAAAGGGCGCAACTTTTCAAACACAACCGGTTAAAACACAAGAGCAACACAAGAACTGTTCCATTTCCTTGCTTGCACCATGACTGCTTGTGTACATTCAAATCTTTCAATGCACTGAAAGTTCATTTATCAAAAAATAATTCACATGTGCCGGTTAAAACATCAAGTGAAATTTCACAAGTTAGTTTCCAGTGCCAGTTATGCCAATTTGTTTGAGCCCCGTACAGAAGCAGACTTCTTAACCCACTTGTGCAGTGAAGAAACACTTGAAAGTGAATCAACGTGTCCAATGCCCAGATCTAGGTTGTAGCTTTGAAACTAAAGTTTATTCCAAATCCACACAAAAGTTTCAGAAGAAAATCAGAAGCTTAAACCAGGATTATTTTTTGAAATCCTCCATGGCGATGAAAATGACCCATCAGAAGGAGATCAATCCAGTCTTGAGGCCATCAGAACGACCTAGTTGAGGAAATGAAGAAAACAACACCAAATAATCAACTTGTGAAGCATTAGATGGATAAATCCTTTGCATTAAAGGGTACCTTCGGGATTTTTCAACCTGGACGTTAGTTTCCCATAATTTTGTGTTTAAGTGACTGGGGACAACATTTTAGTTGTTGTGTTGGAGTACAGAAAGCCTAGTGGTATCTACGTTGTCAGACACTTACAATCTGAACCTGTCAGTAGCAAAAACAAGCACTTTTAGAGGACGTACATTGATGGGGCGCAATTGCCCTGTAGGGTTACATTGCAGTCCATTTTGCGGCTAACGGCTCACTCAATACTGGACCAATTTCAAAAACTGTTGTACCCTTTAGTCACTTTGACACACAGAAGAAGTGGTGGAGAACAAACCTGCTGTGGTTCAAGTTGTTGAACATTGGCCTGCACTCTTCACGGAAAATCAAGTATGTTTTAGAATGACATTTTAAGTTGATCATTTCCTGCATCGTCTGGATAAACATAGTCCACGTTTCATGGAGCTTTGCCAACAAAAAAAGCACATGTTGGGCAGGTGTTGGTAGATGTTCTTCAGCAAACAAGGGGTTGTATTTAGGATCTTTTGAAATGGATAGGTCAATCACAATGCACACTGCCTAATTCTGTCATTGTTTTAACACGTTTCTATTGTATTCTGACCAAGTATGTTGATGTTCACAAACTGCCCCTTGACCTTTGCTGCTTTGACACATTTAATGATGGCTTCATAATGTAATTTTCCTGCCATTTTCCTGAATGTCCTGACACTGTGTTTTTATATGCATAGCTCATGTACAGTACATAACTTTTGTCATTTTGTGTCCCCCTCCACGCCCCCCTCTGACTTCAGATGTGACTGCAGTGTGCACCTTGGTACTTAGGGGCATTCCCATCATCTTGGGTGATGACACCGCAGATTTCTTCATAACATGCTGTGTAAGTAAAGTCACACTTAAATAGTTCACCCCCAAAATGAAAATTAGTTCAAGATCTTTGATTTCTTTGGGGTCCCAGGTAGCATTAAGAGCATACTTTCAAGATATACAGATGTGCTTCAGATGTAAACTAATCACCTTCGGTTGACAGTCACCTTTTTGATTCCAAAGTAGGGCACTTGCAGTAAGTGAATGATTTGAGTTGGTTTGTGTCTGCCCTGGTATCTGTCACCTTTCTCACTTTCCATGAGTTTACATCCTTGAATATGGAAGCTATACCCTTTCTGAAATTTAGCTTGTTTTTCATAATCATCTAGCCAAAATAAATTCCTAAAGACAGAAGAAGTTTCGCTATACAGCACATTTCTTAGATCTAATCTGCTGGTCAGTAGAACATAAAATTAATCTCATTCTCATTTTCTCCTAAATCACAAATTCGACATACTTACGTACTTTCACCTTCAGGAGTATTACTGCTTCAATGCCTACAGTGCCATTGAAAAGCATTTTCCGCAGCTTCGAAGTGAACATGGTTCAATTATTTTACAAATGAGGAAAAAATGGTCATGAAATCTCACCCAAAAGCTAGTGCAGTACAAGTTTAGTGTGATGCATTTCTGTAATATGTTGAGTAGCGTAGCTGGAAGGTGCTTTGTATGAGATCATTTCACTCTCGGGTCTTACTGAATGTGTTTTGTTTTTCATTATCTTAAAGCAATTAATCAAAAGGCCTATACAATTTGTTTTAGACAAATATACAGTAAGTAGTGAAGTTAATGTATGTATGAATTTCTTTCCAAAGTCACGTGTTAAAAGGAGGGGGGGGGGTCTTACTGTATTATCAGGTTAATTGCCTTATTTGGGCCAATATGGGCTGTGTGCATGTGTATAGAATCAGTGTGGGGTATGGTAATGCGGTAAAGGTGATTAAGATGCCTTTGTTTGCAGGACCCTGATGCCGCTGACTCCTTCCACCAAGTTCCAGTGGGTTCCTCTTTGCAGAGCCAGTTGAGCAACAACCAAACTCGCTGCACCTGACGTCCTCTATGGTTGCCATCATTGTTGAGGGAACGATTGTAATGGACAATCTTCAAAGCCTACCGCAGGCTATGTATACCCTCTTTGGCCTCATCTGTGCGCTCCAACTCAACTACCCATAGTTCATACAAAGAGTGCTGCTTAGTCTGAGCCCCAAAACCCTTACACCAAAGTTGTAATCTGTCCGTGTAGATCAGGGTTCCCCACTTAGTTTTCCCCGAGGGACAATTATGTCAAGCATGCCAAGCCAACAGCCAAAACATCCGTTTTTTTCAGCTCTCTCCCTCTGCCCTGTTTTAATTGACTGTCTTTTTTCTGTCTTTCTTTCTCCAATGTGTCATGTCGGTCCGCTAGTGATTTTCACTATTCACACATGCAGCTACATTCAAGAACATTTCCATGTTGCGCTGTTTCACACATGCCATGGCAATGACGGAATAGATGGCGCAAGGGACAGTGCAGCAGATAGGTGGTAATGCAACATTGACGCCGGCCGCCTTACCGACACCGAAAAATTCACTTTTATCACCTTCTCAGATCAGATTCTCCCGGAGACCAGCAGCCAGGAGAGCTAGTTGTTAGCTGTTAAGAGACCTGCAGTGTGTTTGGCTAACAGAGCTAACAGCTAACCCAGCAGCGGTGACCATCCCTGTTCCCGCAGCCATAGCAACAGGGATGATCGCCGCTCTCAGCTCCACAGTCCAACACCAGACTTCCTGTCTCCTGTTCGGACTTAGGCACTAACACAGACAACCACTCCCCTATCCACCAATCAGCGTGGACAGGGGAGTGGTGATCCTCGAGTGACGAACAGCGAGGACAACATTCTCAACCAGTTGAAAATAGGACGATAAATTTAACATGCCTACTTCTCCAAAATAAATAGCATATAAAAATCGAGAACGTGTGACAAACCACCATGTTATCCCTTTAAAACAAAGTCAACAGGAATTGGGTTCATTAATTCATCTTACTTACATGAGCTGTACTATTCACTGCATCATTATTGACAAGTAATTGATTTATCAGAAAGCATGATTCTAAGTTGCAGTAACTAATCCTAGTTTAATTTACTCTGAATTGCCAAGTTAAATCTACTTAAAAATACATGTTACTTAACAAATTAGTTTACTCAGTTTTGTTAAGGCAGCGAGTTTCCTCCTCTTTTTTTAAGGTAAAGGGAAGTGAACTTGTCAGGGTTTACAGGCTCATTGTAGTTCTGCTTATAATTCCATCTGGGACTCAAATTACTGTACATGACAGTGGATGTGTATCATATGTGAATCCAAAATTCTTAGAAAAAAACAGGCTAATATACTTGAAGGAACAAAAGGGACTATTGCGCTGCTCTCTGAGTTTTTCTTGTGTTGTCTTTGTTTGCTTATTCTGCTAAACTATTGTTCTTTACAAGTATTGCGTGTATTTTATTCTTTGATTGTACAACATTGCAGATGTTTCCAATGCACACAAAAACAACAACAAAGGAAAGCCCTCATTATAGTCCTACTTAGTAAATAAAGCTTATTGAATGGAGCTGATCTTGGAGTTTAAAACAGTTTTCTCCAATTAAATTGCCGGAGCTAAAGCACACAAGCGGAAAGGGGCCAACACATCGTGCGGGGATCAAAGATATTAGCCATCTCAGAATGCACCCATCCACACAATCTGTATACCAAAACTACCACATGCTACATAAACTGCATATGTGACAGAGGTGGATGCTTGTCTCACACACAAGAAACAGTGCCACATTCTTAACGCCCCAAATCTGGTGGCAAATAGGATGCAGGGGGGAAGGGGATGGGAGAGTGGGAGGGGAATGAGAAAAGAAAAAAACAAAACATTTCTGTAAAGGTTAATGCGTGTTTGGATGTTGGTTGCCTGAGGGTATCGGGCACTGTAATGAGGGCGAGAGAAGGTTCCAGAAGCAAGAATGTGTTTGCCTTTATTTCTAATGGCGAAGAAAGAAAGAAAGAAAGAAAGAAAGAAAGCAGACAGACAGACAGACAGAGACAGGTTCCAGAAGCAATATGGCATTTGCCCTTATTTCTAATGGCGAAGGAAGGAAGGAAGGAAGAAAGGAAGAAAGAAAGAAAGAAAGCAGACAGACACACAGACAGACAGACAGACAGACAGACAGACAGACAGACATGAAGGAAGGAGATAGAGAGAGAAGTCCACTTCTCAAGGTGACAAAAACCTCCAAAATGAACATCATAAAATATTCTCACACAGCTGTCATGGTAGATATAGTTACTGAGCAGAATCACATCAGCCACATGTTCTCAAAACATCCTGTCACCGGGACTGAAACGTGAGAAGGAGGTCACAGATATCACAATCTGAGAACCCAGAGGCTCAATCGGTCTGAGACCGTCTAAGCCTCTGGGATCGCTGGCCAGTAGTTTTGGTTTATCCAGTCTAGCCAGGATATCCGTCCGCCGATCATTTCGTTTTTAGATTTCATTTTTTATATCAAACTTTTTTATATCATCCTGTCGGCAAGCAAGCTAACGCGTCGTGCTTGTCAAGCAAATACGTTAAACAAAGCAATAACACTGAAAAACGACGGGTGGATGACTGGTCCCCGGAAGAGGAAATCGCTATCCGCGGATTGTATTTTTGTCCGATTGATTTGTTTAATGTATTTACTTGACAAACGCAATGTGTTAGCTTGCTTGCCCACAGGATATGGCAAAAGTTTGATATAAAAATGACCTTAAAAACTAAAAACTAAATGATCGGCGGCCGGAAGAGGAAGTTGTTCTTCAGATCCGCTGGCTAGACCAGATAACCGAAAACTAGTCAATCCCAGAGTCTACTGTCGTTATAGTAGACTCTGGGTTCCGAGATTGCAGATATCATAACATACAATTTGCCGTCAGTAAGCTCAACCAATTATCATTTGCTCACCACCACAATGTATGCATACATTAAGCTGGTGGAGAGGAAGGTAAAAGACAGGAAATACTCAAGTCATGGTAGCAGCATCATGATAGCCTTTCATTGACCTTAGAGAAAGGATATTCTGACTCCGGGTATTCCAGAAATGAGGTCAGCAGTGAAGTCACATTAATCCATTGAAACCCTGCTCGTGAGGTTAATGGGTTTTCTGGGTAATGTGTCATGTATGTAATGTATCACACAGACAATGGGCAACATGGATCAAAGTTGACCACTCTTCACTCGTGAGCGAGAGAGAGAGAGACAATATAACATCTATAAGTTAAAGCTCTGCTGCCATTTTCCCACTGAAAATAGTCCATTGTCTCTAATGGTGCGGAACCACGGACTAGAGACTGAACACCATTTGCAAATGAGCAGGAAGCTTTCATGTATGTTCTCTAGTCAAGCAAATCCACAGAGAATATCCCTACTGTGTATCCCATTTTACAGTATGTGATAATAGGCAGCTCCTGAGTAGGTCTGTCGTGCCACACTATAGAGGAGTGACATTCATAATTAAAATTGTGATGTCAATGTAGAATGGGTTTGGAAGCGTATGAACAGGCATACCGAGCATTTGACGTCTAGCTGTGAATGGATAATACATTGGAGCGCAGACTGTACACGTACAGTATAGTACTACACTGACGCATACTGCCAAAGTTCAAGTAAAGTGCCAATGGGAGTGAAACAGACAGTAGAAAGAAGAAAGACTGAAAGAGAGATGGATGCAACGAGAAGCAGAGAGGTGAAACATGTTGATTTCATTAGAAAATCATGTTTATTATTATTAAAAGCCTGTGGGTAATACCAGTTTCTAAACTGTCCTTGGTGGCTACTGGCTAGCAAACATAATTCTGTGTTGAACTAAAAGAGAAAAGGGAACTTTTTTACTGCTACATTGCTAAGCTTTTTTTTCCATTTTAGCTTTTGGAAAGAATTAGGACATGAACTCCAAAGGCTGTTTTGTTTGGGAATCAGTGTTTTAAATGTAAGCTGTGATTCAAAATGCAGTGTTTTTTATGCCCTTCAGTAATTATACAGTAGATGGTTGATGCTATGGACACTAAACTCTAAGCAGCAGTTATTGAGCCCTGGGCAGTGATTTGTTTTCCACCTAGAGTACTTTAGCTCATAGCACTTTTAGCCCCAAGCACATACTGTAGGTCACTCAACTCCACCCCTCAAAATACGCTTTCTGCAGTAACTAGGCAGAAATAACAGTAGCAGTATTATTTGAGTTCAAAATTGCCACGTACAATATAATAAGGTATCCACGGATAGCAGTGCTTATTTTAGCTGGACAGTATACTTTGTGATCAGAAGACAAAACAATTCTACCAGGGTCCATCTGGTGTTTGGAAACAAGTGCCAATTAAAGATATCAATCAATGAATTTTCAGCTTGGATGTTATCAGCATTCAAGTCTACAAGCTGAGGAAATGTGTTAACCCATATAACAAAAGTTCATTTACAACAATGCAGCACCAAAAACAAACAGGCCGCACTGAAATATCAATCTTTTTTTTCTTTCTTTTTTTGCGGATTTGCAGATTGGCAAAGCTGTAAACGCCATCTCAAATAAATACCAGTTATCCAACATTTAAGGGAGGATAAGCTACAATGTTCAAACCAAATCCCTTGAATTCACAAAAGATGTTTTCTACAAAACCGTTGTGCTTGCAGTTTCATGTGCATCCTAATACCGTGCTGGAATAAAACAAAATGCACCATGTGTAAATCTGATATCAACTTTGGCTGTTTTAATTACATGAAATTGTCTCAAGAGCAATTCCTGCCCACCAATATCAGTGTTGTAATACATAGCCTACGTTGTAATATGTTAAATGTATATTGACACACCATAATTACTACTACTGTATAATTGATAGGTAGTCAATTGAAGGGTTGTCCCAACTTGTTCAAATGTTTAAATCATTATAATACTACTACTAATAATGTACTGTATTGTATGCAGGTATTTGCAGGTATATACAACCAGCAATACCAATAAAAGCTGGTGCTGTAGGTGGTATACGTGTGTATACGTAGGTGCAGTTTTCGTAAATACAATGAGCATGATGCGATATCGTCTAAAAGAATCTCCATAGAGAACCATCACAAAGTTGGTCTCAGTATTGAATTGACCTTTTTGTTTTAATTCTTCTGATACATGTGTATAGTCATTCAATATGTGCCACTGGCCTGTGTCTACTACAAGAGCTTTACAAGAACAAAAAGCTCAAAATAAGTACAGTTCTAAAAGCGAAAGAACTACTTCAATGAATAACCCAAAATAAATCAACCAAAATATCCTTCAAAAATACTTATTTATTGTTCAGTCAGTGTCTCAACTCAACTTTTGCAAGATGTTCAGACTGTCCTGGTCAAAACGGTCGAGTCAATCATTGTTGCTTTCTCATACAGTGCAAGGTTGTGTTCGTCATTTCTCTTGCCCCTAAGAGATGAACGCACACACACTCGACTGCAGCCTGCATACCAGAGACGGTCTGAGTTGTCTTCTGCAGTAAATGTTTAGGCATTCAAGCTCTCCAAGACCAGCAGAGGCAAGTGTGAGGCCCAGCACAGTCTTGCCTTTGCTGAAGTGCTCAAATATGTTGAAGTCGGATGCAGTTTTTGCCCTCTCCTCTCTCTCTCTCTCTAGGTCGTCCTCAGACGAGCCCTCCATTGTTGCTTCCCGTCATCCCGATTCTCCATACATCTGGCCAGTTCGTTGGTACTTTGAGCTCCTGCATCCTTCTTGAGTACGTCCACATATGTTAGTGTGGGGCGTCCTCGCAACCGATGCCCATGTGTTGGTTCCCACAGCACCAATTTGCTGGCTGGCCGTTCTTGATGGCTTTGGCAGTGCCCTGCTAGTATCATCCTGCTGGCTGCTACTTTCTCGCTCACCCTTGATATTCCTTCATACAGGATCTTGTTGGTAACATGTGTATGCTTGCTGATGTTAAGTACTGCACGCAGCATTCTGGTGTAGCAACCGTCTAAGGACTTCTGCAAGGTTGGCTTCAGGGTCCAGCATTCACTGCCATAAAGGAGAACAGACTCTACTGTTGCGTAGAAGCTGAGTTTGATTTGACGGGGGAGGTTGGAGTTCCATACACAGGTCATGCCGTTCAGGGCCCTCCATGCAAGTGCCTTCCT
>CABFOS010041609.1:0-10206 GCA_900660315.1 Diretmoides pauciradiatus | reverse complement strand
TACTGATACCGCGCTAAAAATAAAACAGAGCAAGAGAAGGGAGAACCCCCCCGACCCTACCTTGGGGAATTCATCAATCTCCTTCAGTCTTTTCTCTATCTGCAGGCGCCCCCCGTAGCGCGTGACCCCGTACACCACTGTCATCACCGTCTGTTTCACCACCTTCCTGCTGATGAAGCCCTCCAGGACCTGGGCGATCTTCAGACCTTTCTCTGCATCCCGTGCTCGGAACTCCTCCACCTGACACACACACACACACACACACACACAATACTGTCTTTGATACTGTAGAATCCTCTCTTGTTACCAGTCTCTTAGCTATTGTATAGACTTATCCCTAAAAGTAAACAACCAGCTTTAATTTGACCAGATAGGTCTTGCTATTTTAAGAGCCTGACATAATCTTTCATCTAACATCAATCATTCCTGAGGTATCAATAGGAAAATGGGATAGGGGCCTACAGCAAACTGCACTCCACTTTCAGTCAGCCACCCCAGCTCATTGACAACTCCACAATATACAAGCTACAGTCACTTCTTATGGAAGGCTTCGGCCTGGGACAGCCTCCCCCGCCCCCCACAGCATCAACTCCCTCCGGTACTGAAAAATCAATAGGTTCACCATTAACTTCAAAGTAAAATGAGCAGGCTCACAGGAAGCTAAGTCCTTTGATTGAGCTGTGTGTGCCAGTGGACTTGCCCTGTGAGCCCTTGGACAGGGAAGGCAAAGTCTGCTCTCGCTGCCCGCTGACACAAGGCATGGGAAAGTGAGCACCATTCAAATGCGTGACGTGAAACTTAAAAATGTATTCACAAGGCTCGGTCTGTCTCTCGCTGTGGGATCAAGTGAATCATCTGAATATTAACAACTGAGAAATTGAAACGCACCATACAATCTAAGTCATCCGCAAATCAAAAATGCAGTGCAGCTGCAAGTCTATGCAGTTGGAAGAAGGGGAACGAGAGAAAACACATCCACAGCCCATTCACGGTGCTGACCTGTTGTGCTACTCCACTGTACACATCTTGGGGAACATCAGAGGGGATGAGGTTGACTGACGTGGCACCAATAACATCTCTGCCTAGGGCTGCATAGTGCTGGAGACCATTGCACGAACCGTCCTGGAGGAGAGGTGGAGTGAGAGAAAGGGGGAGGAAGGATAGAAGGAAATTTGAGGAGGAAGGGAAAACAGAAAGGGAAGGGAAGGATGAGAGAGATTGGGAAAGAAAGGCAGAGGGCAGCACAAGGTGAGGGGGTGGATTATAGGGGAGAAGGTGAAGACAAGGAAAAGAGAGGTAGAAAGAGAAGGGAAGGATGAGTGAGGGGAACAAGGGCAGAGGGAAGAAGAGAAACGGAATGAGAAACACAGATAATCACCCCGATGAATTACAGGAGCATCAGCTTGAAAGATCAGAGGAGTGATTTTGTTGAGGCCATTAGTCTCAGTTCATAACAACATATTGACCCACACACTCGAATGTGTTTAGCACCTCAATGCTAGTTTTACGCCCCATTAAAGACCGTCAAGCAACATACTGTATGGACTCGGCATCAAAGAAAAAGGAACATGGATAAGAGAGATTTACTGAAGTGTCAAATAAAAGCCGGAATATAATGATGTTGTTAATGAGGGCACCTGGGGGGCAGACAAGGTCGCTTGACTCTTTGAAAAATGATACAAGCCACATATTATGAAGTATTGATATGAGCCTGCGCAGTTAGTAGGATATTATTCACAGCACATGTGTTTATTTAAATATTGTACTTGTGTAAAACGTGACCCAGCACACGTTTAATGTTTAAACACGTTGACATGTTTTAGCTTCAGGGTTCAAATCCCAGTTCTACCTACAGCTGCTGTCTGAGATCAGGGTCTGCAGGTTTATGGCAGATAACATAAACCGGAGACTGTCCCAGATGGCTGAGGTCTTGGTTTGTTAACTTTGATGTACCCTAAAACAGCATTATAACACATGACTGAACGGTACACCTTATTTTAAAGAGGCTATAAACCCAAGTTATGATAGGCCTACAGTGTTTTCATACGAGATGATAATATACTGACAGACTCAATGTACAGATCTGTGATTAATAAGTAATATTCTCTGTAGGAAAAATAAAATCTGTTCTAATCAACATAAATGTATTATCCTCTCCATTAACAAGAGTCAAGCAGTGAATTTACATTCACATTTTGGGTATTTCTTCTACACAGTGACTTACAGTGAGTGAGCAATTCAAATTCAAAAGGACACACTGATAAGAGACAATGCTGGTGATGGACACACCGACTGTCGCAGGAATCAAACTTGTGACTTTTTACTAACCAAACAGTCTCTCTAACCTCTACGTCTATATCAGTCCATAAACAATCCAGCCCAGTGGTTTACAGTACCTGGTGAACAGGGAAGTGAGAGATGAACTGTGTTGGGTCGGGGGATCTCACAGCTTTGGCGATCTCCATGCAGCAGGCCAGAGCCTGCCAGGGCTCATCTGCATTCATCCACCACGTCTTACCCTGGCAGAAACAAACACAACTATGTGACACTCTTATCCTGCATTGGAAACACTCAAAAGAGCACCAGCCCATTAGATTTTGCCACTCAGATTACACTTATTCACTCACTGTGAAACATTCTGCTACGAGTTCGAAAATCTATTTCATTAATCAAAAATAGAACGAGCAGATGTTGTTGTTTTTTGTTTGTTTTTTTAATCCCAGAAGAGGGTCTTACGTCCATGTTTGAGTGGGGTTTACTCAACCCTGGAAGACTGCAGCATCACCACCAGCTCACCAAGGTGTAGCCTACCCAGATGTGCTATGTGTAGTTATAGCTGGACTATGTTAGAAATAAACAAAGAGAAAAGATCCAGAAAGACTGACGTTTAGAGGGTTGTCAGCAGAGTCCAGTATGTCCTCCATGATGGAGTTGGCGTACTCCAGCCTGCCCAGTAGTGAGCTTCTCTTCTTCTGTCCTGTCAGATTGACCAAGTGGATCTTTAGCCAGTCCAGGCCCTTAGGCCCTAGGGGCTTCCCCTCTGCAAACAGAAGGATGGCCCGTGTCACATCACTCCCAAGGTGGTTAAAGTAGGGAGGGCAGGGGTAGGTACGTCCCCGGAAGTCCATGTTGTGAGGAAACCAGAAGACCTCATCTCTCATGTGGTTGGCGATTGAGAGTTTATAGAGAGCATCCATACGCAGACTGTGCATCTCGCTGCATTTCTTTTTAGCCTGGATCACCTCCCTTTTCATGTGGGCCTTCTCAGCGGTAGTATAGGAAAGATCTTGGGGGTTTAAATTGAATTGGGGGACTTTGGGCGCCTCTGACAGAGGGGGAGGGATGTCTAGCTTCTCATTTCCCCGGTCATTGAAGATGGAGATAATAATGTCCAAGATGGGTTTGTTGATCCTCCAGGCACAGTTGCCCAGCTGGTTGAGGGAGTCCAGGACCGGGTGGAGGTTCTGGCATTTCTTCAACAACAGTTCATGTTGGCTGGCCCCGTCTACTGTACGCATCAGCTTGGTAGGTGTCAGCAGGTAGCCCCCAAATGTGGCAGAGATCCAGGGCACGGGAGGGCACAGCATGGGAATCACGTAGGAGTCAAAGGTCAACTTGGCCTCTATGGCGTCCTGCTGCATCTGGGTTAGGATGGGGTGGGGCTTGATGAAGCCGACCTGGTGGGTCAAAAACATAACATCACGAGAGATCCAGTTAGATAAAAAGATAAACATAGTGAGTGGGCAGAGGAAACATCTCTCTTTAAATATAGATGTTTGTTTCGATAACACTATAATGAAATGAAATGCTGAGCTGATTTGACAGCCAGGTCAAGGTTAATCAGGACGCCCGGTGCGTGGCTGATTTACTTCCTTGTAACTATGAAGATGTAACCACATGAGCTACAAACACGGACGTCTGCTTCATGCCAGTTTTAATCATAGATGACAAGGAAAACAGCCACAGTAGAGCGTATCATACTACACCACACTATGCATGATATAGGCCAGATCACAAATCCCAGCTGAAGGGGGAAAAAACTACACATATGTATATAAAAATACATAAACATAATTAATTTGAGAGAGAAATCGTATCAGGTTCTACACCTATCCATCAACCTCAGAGAAAAACACCTCAGCATTACTTGCATGAGTCAGACGCACTGCGGCGCTGTGAAATCATTAAGCTTCAATCACCCCTGATTGGCCGACATCCCCCATCCCACTAAAGAGAGTGACACATATATGGGAGATAGAAAAAGCACAGAGGTGTAGAGAGAGAAGAGTAGTGAGTACAGTTTGCTCCTCTGCATCACTGGGCTGGAGTCTCTCTCTCTCTCTCCGTCTCCCTATCTCTGTCTCTCACCCTGTCTCTCTCCCCCAGTCCCTCCTAGAACTGAACATTCAGTCTCCTCTCCCCTGCCTGGGTCCCAGTAAATCAGCCAGCCAATTAAAGGGGACACTAAAGAAGGGATTAGCTTGGAAATGTATTTTATAGTTCACATACTTGTGAGCTCGACGCTGGATAGGAGGGTGCTGAGCTATACAAAGGCTTGACAAGGCAGCTATGCATTTTAGAATGACAGGCAGCCCTATCCAACGTGAAGGCATTTTCTTTGTTTCTGTCCTACTGTTTACTGTAGAAACCCCCAAATCAAAGAAATTGTGAGAAATATCTGGAATAGTTACATAGAATATGACTATTTAACTGACCTAGGATGCATGCAGCTCTGGCTCAAACATTTCTTAGGGCTTTTGAATACTTCTCTGGAGGCTACTGTAGTTTCCAGGAGATCCATTCAAACCTAATCCTTGACCATTTTTTTCCACTTAAATCTCGACTGAAAGGATCTTTTTGTCAGTTTATCAAAGGTGTTCAAATCCTATCAGACCGACTCTGAATGGTCTTATTAGGGAGACCCGAAGGACCCAGCAGACCCGGATTCTAGGTCACGTGCGGGTTAGCATCCGTCCTGCTGAAGTATTCTTCAAGGTTCCCACTCTTTTTGAGAAATCATTTTCCAGGACTTTTCCAGGACATTTCCAGGAGTTTTTTCTTGACAATCCAGGACAGCACTTGCTAACAAACGGTCATATAATATATAATTTACTGGTAGGCCTTAGTATCGACACACGCTTCTTCCGCCAGAAGAAGCGGAGAATGAAAATAAGTGCAAAAGTGACCAATTTATTGCTACACACAGCGAACGTATATAGTGAATGCGACGAGGAGGCGCTGTTGTCAAACGTGGCATCATCACGTCAGAGAACCCGGAACTTAAATAGACCGGCGTTTGACAATCGACTTTACCGAACACTGGAGCAATTAAACATTTCCAGGACAACATAGATTTTTTTTTACCCAGGATATTTGGTAATTTTAGTCAATTTTCCAGGTTTTCCATGACTGGAAATCTAGTCCCGGTTTTCCAGGATGAGTGGGAACCCTGATTCTTGAGCAAGTCACTAAATCCCTACCAACTCCAGCAACACTGTTCTGTAGCTGACCCTGCACTCTGACCTCCCTGTGGAAAGAGGCGAGCGAGAAAAGGATCGGGTTCAATACAATACCACATTATTAATATTGCACATGTGCTGTACCTGTCGGGTGCTGCGGAAGGTGTACATGTGGTAGAGGATGGGGATGAGTTTCCTATCATAGGCCGGATTCAGGATGTTGCTGTTAATCTTGAGGTTCTTGACCATCATGTCCACCATGTAGGTGCCGATCTCCACAGTTACCATGTATGGCCAGTGGGTCTCGTCCCCCTGCAGTGTGGGTCCTGAACAGTGCTCTGTCTCCAGCTTACACCACTGTTCTCTAGGAAGGACGTCACGCATCTAGAAGGAGGGGACAGACATTGGCTTATTTTCATTTAGTGATCAACAGATTCTACCAATAGGATTCGAGGTCATGGGGTGTTTCTTGCAAAAAGCAAAGTTGTAATTCTCAATATCGGTATCGATGTCAGTTGATATGGCCATGGAAATAATCGGTTATCGGATAAAATTTCAATATCGTGCATCCCTAATAAATGCTGTACAATCCCAAAAACATTTCAGCCATCAACTGTTTAAGGAAAAACATCCCATATTGTAGCTGTTAACAGCTTCAATCCAATGGAACTTAGCTTAACTTATTGTACAAAACTGTTCCATTGATTTTTGTTGTGGTGTTGCTGTATGATTGTTTTGTTTTTTGTTATTTATTTATTTGTCTGTTTGTTTGTTTTGTCTTTTTGTTTGTTTGTTTGTTTGTTTTTGTTCTGTCCATTTTTAATTTTATTGCATCACTTTAGTTGTTAGTCCAATTTCTTGTCTTTTTCATGCCTTTGTCATGTCATTACATGTCCTGCTTTAAAACCTTAATAAACTGTTCATTATAAAAATAAAAAAAACAGCTCCAATCAACCTTAAAGAAAGGATATAAGAGAGTAATTACAGTATATGGGTCAGGAGGAAACATTATGCAATCTCATCAGCATTAACTCCCTGTCAATGTGGAAGCTGAGCAGATATAAACCAGATGGAATACAAACTCACTGAAAGCAGACTGAGAACACATATAAGCATATTGTGCTCAGGTAAATGAAGTCTTGGTATGTTTACCTGGTTGAGTAAAAGAAATAAGATCTAAATTATTTACCTTGTTATCTCTGGCCAGTAGGTCTGTATAAGCACTGTAAATGTTGCCCATCTTTTCCACCATTTGACTATGGCCCTTCTGTCGTACGGAGTACTTGGTGTAGACCCTGTGGCCCAGATCTCTGGCCAGATTCTTGAGTGATTGTCCACGGAGAGGCATGTTGGACACACTCTGGGCAAACGGCAAAGTACACTTCAAAATATGTATGACAACTGTAGGCGGTACAAAATAATACAATCTTTAATTCATGTAATACAAATCCCTCCAGCTGAAAGTGGCCCCTTCAAAATAAAAAATCATATCCTGTGTCTTTGAAACTGTCAACAATCATTTCTAATCAAAAGCATTTTTCGTGATCCTTTTTTTTTTAGCCGTTGTCCATTTTGAATGAATGAATGAATGAAATTAATTTATTTCGAATATGCAAGATCATATCAAACAAATATATATAAACAAAACAAAAAGTAATACCACAAAGGCAATATGTGTAAATAGATAAATAAATAGAATAAATAAAGAATTGCATATTCGAAAAGGAGTGAGAAGAAGTATAACTTATTTTCTCTCACCCCTTCCCCATACATTAATACATACAAAAAATAAATAAATAAATCATCTGCTTCCTGTGCCACTGTTCAAGGTCATACATACATAAATAACAATGGAAATTGTATATCACGGTTACAGCCTCCACATCTGTTTTCTAATGTCAAAATAAAATAAAGCTGCCATTGATCAGAAGTGTTCCTCGCTGAAATGCTGACAAGTCCTTGTCAAACGCTAGAGACTTCAGGCATCTCATTGAGCTGTAGGCCAGGTTAGTCGGGTTGTATTACCTGTATCATAATATCGACATACTCGGTATCCTCCAGCAGACAGAGGTAGGGGTAGAGGTTGAGTCTGGATTGAGGCTTGGTGTTGGTCTTAGCCAGGATCATCTTGCTCTCCCTCAGGGCCTGGAGGAGGGTCCTCTGCCACCGAGATCGCTGCACCGCCAGCAGCCTCCTCTGATAGAGCAACAAATTGTCAGTCATCCTAATAGCAACAATGACTGAGAAGTACAAAAGAAATCCATAGAGAATATGTGAAAGAAAATTAACACCATTCCCAATGAGCAGTCCCTTTTTATCTCGAACAAACTTGTCCCGAAACTGAAAGTCATTCTAAATTGAGAAGCAGTAGACACAAATCAGTGCAACATGACGTTTGTTTCATGGTTAGGCTCATTTGGTCCAGATACCTCCAGATGACAGGAAAAGACCAGAGTATCCATCTGAGAGGAGCAAAACTGGGCCACAGACTGATTTATCTAAGACCGAGAGGGGAAGGGAAAGCCTCTTCTTCTCTTCTGCACGCAGAGTTCCGTGTTGGTAGACAGGTACATGTGTGTATAAATATGTGTGTGTGCCTTTGTAAGTGTATATCTCTTACCTACCTCTAAAACGTCTGAACTAAAGCAGAGCCCCAGTCTGGCTTGTGGACGGAGAGGTGACTGAGTGTTCTCTCCAGAGGCCTCCATTACAATATATTATCATTCTGCCCTGCCTGTCTGTAAATGCTTCCTGACCACCGGGGACCCATATCCTGCTCCCTTTCCCTACCTGCATAGCCTATCTGCAGAGGTAGAGGAGGCAGGCTGGACTGTAAATGCCAGAGCTGGCGAGATGAAACACCACAGGAATATGATGTTCCTCCCTCCCTAATCTGCTTGGCCTTGATGCATAATGTTCCAAGTTGAAAATGAGGAATATGAAACTTTCCTTACTGGAGACAAGGGGTACAATTTAATATGAAATGCTACATGTAGCATTTTAACATCTATAAAGCATTAACACATTCATTTTAAGACATTAGTATGATTACTGTTAACATTCCTACCAACCTTTATACTTTTACAGCGGATTGGATTTCATTTGAAATATGTTGGATTGCTTCAAAGCACAAAAGTAGATTTATGGTACAAAACAGGAAGAGGGCCGCTGTTCTTTCAGTGCAAATGGGAAAAGTAGTAACATCCTCTTTGTAACAGACAGCAACAGGGTATATGGGAAATGTGGTCTCAATTTTGAGAAACATTATCACCCACAACACCACTGGTGTAAGATGAAGGCTACAAATAGTCTGGACCATGGTCTTGTTTGTTTATGATAATTATACCGTGATACCACAATTACAATAATATATTGAGGTTTACTAATGCAACAGATAGCACCGTTAATAGAACAGGTCTATGAGGTGGTGCATTCAGCATCACTGATATAGACAGCAGGTCTTTTATAGAACTGTGCTAAACAAATCTTAATTTAGAGTCATTTTGAGTTAACAGGTGCCTGCCATGGATTTCTAGAAAGAACCCAAAACCAACAATTACAAACAACTGAATCATCTCTATGTCACATCTCTATGTTCCAAACACCTAATTCACTAGCTTTGGCATCATATAATTATAAATCTGCAATTGTAGCTGCGTGTATGGACCCAAGAAGAATAGAGAGGAGGAGTGGTGGCAGGTGGGTTTGTTTACCATCTTGGCCACGTTTTTAGTGACAGGCTTGGTGGCCTCCACAGAGTCGATAGTGATGGTGCAGGCCTGTTCCATGCTGAGCTGACGATTGAAGCACTCCAAGAGCTCCTCCTGAGAGAAGTCCAGTTTGGGGTAGTGGTGGTCTTCCCTCTGAAACACGCACACGCGCACGCACATACACACACACACATTATTATTACTGATTACTAATTATATTTGAGATATGGCAATATATCTAATATCTAGTGCATGTAAACGCATGTATACAGCTTTATATGGGTATGTGTGCATTTACTGTATGTATTTCTATTGTATGTATTTGGCATCTGTAGGGGAATCAGTGGCTAGGCATGGCAGAGCTTTTTCTTTTTATTATTTTATTTCTTTATTTTCTCTGTATGTGTGAGTGTATATGTTGTTATGTATTATGCATTATGTTTTTTCTGTATATTTGTGTTAAGGACCCCCTTGAAAACGAGATTTTCCTCTCAAGGGGTTTATCCTTCTAATAATAAACTGTCTGTAAGTAACTGATCTGGGTTCTACTTTACTGGCATGGATATGTATCACCACCAAACGTCCCTCGGACGGGTGGAATGCGCCCAGACAGCGGTCACAGGAGGGGGGATATTGTCACCAAAGGGGGTTTAACGTCACAGGAGGAGGTACTAACTTGTTAACAACAAGTCTACAAAATTTCGTGAAGATTGAAGTGAAAATGAGCCCACAGTGATAGCTCAAAGTTTACACATTTTAATTTACGGAAAACTTTGCACGTGCACAACGCGCGTCAAAATTGCGCAATAAACTTGAAACTTAATACACTAACAGATCTAGTCATAGGCAACACATCTACAAAATTTCAGAACATTCAAACATAAAACAGAGCCACAGCAATGGCTCAAAGTTGGCTATTTTTGGAACTTTGCACGTGCACAACGCGCGTCAAAATTGCGCAATAAACTTGAAACTTAATACACTAACAGATCTAGTCATAGGCAACACATCTACAAAATTTCAGAACATTCAAACAT
>CABFOS010041545.1:11055-21644 GCA_900660315.1 Diretmoides pauciradiatus | reverse complement strand
CTATCCCCTATCCCTCCCTCCTCTCTTCATCATTTAATAGTGGACCTCAGAGTGGTTGCCATGTCGACCAGCCAGCATATTACTATGGCAACCAGTCTGAGCGAGACGAGGCTGCTGATTAGGGAGAGATGTCTAGTGTAGCCTGGCCAGCGGAGGGTGGGAAGGGAAAGGGGGAAAGGGTGCTAGAGGGGAGTTGTGTATTATAGGTCTCAACAATGTGTGTGTGTGTGTGTGTGTGTGTGTGTGTGTGTGTCGTGCATCTTAAAAAGAATGTGAGATATCCGATCTACAGCCTTGTCCTTCCTCTTAACTGATCACCGTGCTGACCATGATCACGAAGGCTTTTTGTATATGATGTCTGTGCCTTCATATGGCTCCTTCGGCTACAGCGCACCTATAGAAAATGCCCCCTAAAGAGAATGATAATGAAATACAGTATATATTTCCATGTGTTATATACAGCAACTGCCCTAAATAATACCTCTTTCCTCCTCTTCGCTGTCCAAGGCCCATGCTGTTAGGCTAGTGTGTGTGGTGGTATAGGCTAACCTGAACGTGGCTGGACATGGTGCTGTTACTGTACTGGGGCAGTAGCGTGTCTAGTGTTATGACATGTGAGGGACAGAGCAGGCAGAGCTTTTAAAACGATGCCCCCTCCTCCAAGAACACTAATGAACGCTGCAGAGGATGCCTCAGACCTCCCAGATCCATCAGAGGAACTAATTACAAGATCCAATTAAAGAGAGAGAGAGAAGAACAAGAAGAACAAGAAGAAAAGGAAGATAGGAAAAGAGAGAGAGGTGGGGAGAAGTAAGATATGATGGGGGGGGGATCTCCCATTACCATTGACCATCCAAGCCGTCAGCTCATTCAAGACAGTAATTATAGCTTATTTATTATTCATCCTGGAGCTAAATAAGAGTGCGACATTTCAATAACAATAATAAGGACAGGAAAAAGGCAGCACAAACTACAGACTTACTAATTGGAGTGCTCAGAGATTAAATGACTGGAAAAATGTTGTTATTTACTTATTCATAACATCTAGAGCAACCATAAGAGCACAGCAATGCACTTCCCTGAAATCCGTCTAAGGGGCTCTCTCAGGGGATCTCCCTGGTGGACGTAATCCTCCACAAAACCAGGATGTCATGGTTTCCTTAACAAGTGCTGTTGGGTCTGTATCACTGGGAAGGGACTTAATGACTTTCTCTCACTGTTTTTATTGTGACCATGTCTCATTACAACGAGTTGTGCCATCTGGCTTGTGGTCACAACGTTTCAACAGATTTTTTTTTAAATCTTTGGCTTTTGGCACACTATACTCAATCAAATAGTTAATTGAGACAATAATTCATGAACACATATTCAAGTTGAAATGTATTTCTTAATGTGGTTATTATCAGTTTATCTATTGCATGGGTGCAGACATACACTCGTCATCCTCCCGTCCTCCTTTTCTTTCCAAATACCCATTTTTCTACCTCTCTTTCCCCCAAGCTGAACTCTGAGACACCTCATTAAAACCACCAGCTCTTGGCCTCATTGGCTGTGGTGGAGGTGAAGAATATCACATAATCATGAAGTGGAGGTGGCATTACACTTATAGATGAATTTTACTGTGTGTTGGCTGTCCTAGCAGACATAGGGAGCTAGCACTTCACTGTTGGAGGGATCTGAAGACCCCTCCCCTCTCAATCACCCAGTCCCTGAGTAGACACAACTGTACTACCATAAGGCATCTGTGTATCATACTACACTGAATATTTTCTGCTCATGCGCAAGGTTTTTGTTTTGGAATCTGCCACCATCTTGCCTTGGCTCAGGCAGATCAGAAGACTGATACCAGAGCTGGAATCTACTGCACAGCACAAAGCACAAGGTTTATTCGGACAAGCTGTCCTTCAGTAATGAGATGCTGTTTTATCCAACACAAGCCTATAGAGTAGGACACTTTCTGGCAGGATATCATTAAACATGGATATTAAATTGGTCTATTGGTTATGAATCAAAATACAGACGAGATCCAGCGAGGTCTACAAATTGGTCCAGCATAATGACAGTAAAATCCGTAAACAACATCCATGACAATTGTTATTGATTGGTGGTAATTTTGAATCCCTAGCTGTGAATACATTTGATCAAACGCTACAGACTTTGTTTGTGGTCCTCTTGTCATTTACCTGCCAGAGAGTAAGAATAACTGTTTTTGATCACACGGTTCTTATGTTCGGCCTCATGGCTCTTCCATTATGGCATTGAGCTGAGCATAAAAAAGGGAAAAGAAAGGGAAGAGAAATAGCTATCAGTGATTTGCCTTTGATTTCATCCATTTACATTCGTGTGCTCTTCCAAACCACTCAAGAAGTCCACAGACTGTGGCTTCACCAGTAACCAAGTTATGTACAAAAGTACAATGGAATATAAGCCTCATCCTCTGTCTGACTGCCGAGCACCCATTACACTGCTCTGTTCCTTTACTTTTGCTCTTGATGCGTTTGCCCTTGACTCTCAAAGGAGCCCTGTTAATATACCTGTATTAGATGAATCAAGCAGCAACACACAGCAGACAGGGTAAATGAATAGTCAATATTTGGAGATATTGTAAAGCGAAGTTCAGGGACAATTGTATCCTGTAGTTGATTTGGTTCCCCTCCTTAAAATGTATCATCTGAGGAAAAATATGTACCTTTGCTCAATAAGGAATGTGAAATTATGTGAAACATAAGGAACATAGGCATGTATGAGCTGACTATGCAATTACGCACAGATGCATGCAGGCACACATGCTTGAAAATACACACAAAAAGGCAGAGAGGCATCGTTCTTGACCTTGCAAATCTAAAAGCAGGGGATAGCAGCCCAGTGACCCATGGAGGGTGGGGGATTTGCAGTCAGAGGGCTGGAAAGATACCCCCCCTCTTCCTACCCTTCCTACCCTCCCTATGCCTAGCTAGCACACAGGGGGGTTTCTACACCACTTATCAGCCGATATGGTACATGTCCTCAGACGGCGTGATTGATAGTTTTTGCCCATAGTATTCCTGCCTCAGATATGAGCCAGGGGGTTCAGCATATGCTCAGAGGTATGGGACTTGGTTGCCAGGGCTTAGTGGCCTGCCTGAGCTTGTAGCGGGGAGAGAGAGGGAGACCAGGGGATGGTCAGTGTCTGTGGAGGAGAATCAGCATGTGTTTTTCTATTCCCTCTCTAAAGCAGTACATAAAACAGGACTCTCTTCCTCAGACATGAGGAACAGCTATTTTTCCAGGTTGATATATACCATGAGCCATTCCTTCTTTCCTCCATCTCACACAATCAGAGTGTGCAAACTGTACACATGACTGCACACACTAGGCCATACTTACAGGATCACAACAGATACACAAACAAACTCATTGCTCTCTTTCGCTCTCAACACACTCTATCTCACGCGCGCACACACACACACACACATATACATACACACACAAACACATACACACTTAGCGACCAGATCACTCCCTCCCGGGGCTGTAGGGCAGTGCTTGAGCGATGTCTCCCCAGGGGGCTGATATTTTATAGTTTGTGTCCATCAGTGCCGTAGCCCAGGGCGCCAGGGTTGACAGTAAGTGCTCTCAACACCGGTGACACTGATTCATCTGCGCTATGACACAGATGAGAGAGAAGGGGGAGGAGGGACAATAGGGGAGGGGGGCACAGGAAACCAGAAAAAGTATAAAATACCTCCAGGTTGTGCCTGTTCTGTATGTATGTTCTGTATGTGAGTGAGTAAAATGCATACTTGCATATTGAGCATATTTCAGTACTTTGTAATGTTATTGAACACCACTTTGTATCTGAAGTGATGGTACTGGGGGTCTGAGTGTTCACCATAACACACATGGCTATGCTATGACGTGCCGGTCTAGAGTGGGCTAGACTGGGCTGGGCTAGGGAGATTGGCTTGAGAAAGGGACTCCAATCTAACATGGCATTTCAATTTCTCATCCCCCCTCATGGCTGTGCTGTGCGCTGCTGCACCTCTTCTACATATATATAGGGAGGACGCCTCTGAACCCCAGCCTTCTGGATGCGCATACTAAGCAATCAATGTGTCACCTCTTCCTGACAATCCTATTTTTTCATGCGGGGGCCATGCTCATTTTTTCTTGTCAGCAGAAGGTAATTTGCTGTATTGTGATTCAGTCTTAAAGCTTGGTGACGAGGTGTCTGATAGGTCGCTACCTCCCCTCTGTCTCCCCCACTCATAGCCCCCCTGCATCACCCATAGCATGGAAAAACTGGAGGGAGCACCCCAACCCCCATCCTATCCACACCCAAGTGCACCCCCACACCCATGTCCCCTCTTTCCACACCAAGCCAACATAGTTGCATCTGAGGCAGGCTGCTAAATTAGATAAGCGGGGCTGCGGCGCAGCGCCCCTGATTAATAAAAGATGCAGCGCTCCCTGGGGATGGCCCTTCTGATGGCCGAGCAGAATCCAGCCGCAGACAATGGAGTTTGCTCTCACACAATGAACAGGAAATGGAAGGAATGAACCAATCATGGAAATATAACATTTAAAGCAGACCTATCCTGTGACCCCCTGTAACATTATGCATGCATCATAATACATAATAACTCATTTTGAATGTGGAAAAAGAACAAAAATATTAATATATTCATATTTAGGGAGCATATCCTGCTATTGACATATGTTGGATAGAACCGCCGATTTCCTGCTGTTTTATGACATTCAGGAAAACATTTGCAAGTCCAACAGCAGAATTGCAAAATCAGTTCTAGTCTTTTTCCAGCAGTACACATCTAAAACATGTTGTTATTATGCCATTGTTGAGACCTCTGCAAAATTATTAGATGTTTGTTGGGAACCAATGTTATTTGATTTATGAAACTTTCTGATAATATTGATCATATTATGAGAACAAAGTGGTATGTGGAAGACTCGTTTTGATGAGCACAAAAACACACACAGTTGGCATTGCCCTCCAACAAAATACACACTTTTCATATAAGCCTTTAAATTGTTTCATGATCTGAT
The DNA here is from genome assembly GCA_900660315.1 of Diretmoides pauciradiatus. Lineage (NCBI taxonomy): Eukaryota > Metazoa > Chordata > Actinopteri > Trachichthyiformes > Diretmidae > Diretmoides > Diretmoides pauciradiatus. The sequence goes on along the minus strand of CABFOS010041545.1, from coordinate 16,601 downwards.
TTGCTTGATAGTTTGTAGAAAGATACACAGAGCGTATGTGGAGCCAAACACAAGTGACCAGTGCTCTGTGGTGTTGTTCATTTCTCATACCAATGCAATTAGACCTATACTAGAGTAGAGTCTATCATCCACAGTAAACAAACCAAATGATAGAAAGTTGAAACCGAATTGTCTGTTTGGGATAATAAAACATTAGATAGTCATATTCTGTATGATTAGATAGTCAGACTTTCTATGTGATTTGTCAGCCATGATGATTCTGACCTGAGCTGATGAGATTGTTAAAGAGACTGAAGTGGCAGACCTCAATATGGGAAATAAATGATACACAACAGAGATAAGACCTTTCTCTCTTCTATAACATGCACAGAATCATTTGTCCAGCTATCCAACTGAACATTCACACTTTTTACTGGCACCACCCAGATGAGCAGCTACTGAGGACACAATTTTAAGATGTGATTACTGTAGACTGTATGCTGAGTTGATAAATAAGTGCTATTGCCTTTCACCATGTAGGTCATTTTTTCACAATATGATTCTTAATTGTATATCTTCACAAATAGGATACCATCACTATTTATTCACACCCCACCATATTGTTTGACTGTGATGGGGTGGTAGGAACCATGACCTAACCACAACCATATAACATCACTATCATAAAATGTAATGTATGATAGTGACTTCAAGAACCAAAACAATAAAAACAGCGAGAGGAACATATTAATGTATCATGGTATCCTAATTAACTGATTGAAATGGTTTTAATAACTGTAGTAAAATGTAATTAGTGGTCTGCTTGCTGTAATGTTGAAATGAAAACAATGGCACCAAACAAAAATATAACCTTGAGAGTCATCTGAAGTGATATTTTTAAATACAATTTTCAACAGTCATGTGGGAGCCAGTGAAGTTTCTAGTCCTGTTTCTAATTCAAGATGGTGCCCTGGTCAATGATGCGGCAGGCTATGTATCTGTTTCAAAGTCACACTTTAAAGGGGACTAGAACTGAATCGCAACATTCAGATGTTATTCCCACATGTGCCTATTTCATGTATTTTCCACTCTAATACACATTGTAATATATGTATTTATTAATTAGTGTTCATTTACTACTGTCGAGAGTAGCCAAGAAAGAAAAAGGAAGTCTCTCCCTCATGCTGACCGTACAGCTCTGCAACAGTGAATGCAACAGTGCCCACGGGTTTTCGTGGGGGTGAAGGTACAGCATGGGAAAAGATCACTACCAGGAGAGATTGTATTTGAATTCCAGAACCTCTTCATGCTCACGTTGAACCATTGAATTAAAAAAACAACATTTTTTTTAAATAAATGAATTCAGAAAATGAATTTGTAAGGGAAAATTAAATGCATTGGATTAAAGTAATATGGGATTATTATTGAATTTAACTTGTACCTATCATTTCAAATGTACTTTTCTCAATTGAAGTAGAGCTCCTCTCTTAGACACACAGCCAGGGACTCAGGGAAAAGCCAACAAGCAAAGATTCAATCCAACAACATCGGAGAGTATACAGGCACTACTTTTCACAAGCCACTGTGGCCAATTCTGGACATATGCATTCTTTTTGGCAATTTTCTGACTGAAAGTTCGCTAAAGGACAGAAATGTCAACGGGTGATAACTTGCAGTTGTACTACGCAGTCCTTGGTGGCATACTTGCGTTTAACTGAATTCTAGTTAAGAGATAAATTCAATAATAATTACCTTCAATTCAATCAAGCCATTGGATTCAATTTCTAATTCTGCATTATAAATTCAGTTACTTTTTAATTGATTTATTCCCATTTTTCAATATGATCGTGATCAATTTAAATGTATGCAATTCAAATACATTCTGCTGGCACTACTGTACTCTCTGTCCATAGTACAGTTGTTAGTGGAAAACTGATACATTTCAATGAAATACTTGTAGAAGTTCAGACAAATTTTCAACAAAGATGCATTGTGCATGACGCAGGCCTAGATCTCATGTTTGGTGTGACATCACATTGAAATCTTGATTCTCTGGTTTCTAGCGATGGGAAATATACGTTGATGTTGTTAATGATCACAAATTGCTCATGATTTTGAAGTGAATGATTGTGTGGGTGTGTGTGTGTGTTTGCCTGTGTGGGTGGATGTGCATGTGTACGTGTGCATGCAATAAAGGCTAACGTATGTTCAGTTTGTTTTCACACCCAGTGCATCATTACGTCTTGTCACTTTGGTCTCACATCACCCCTCTTCACATCCGTCACCTAATGGCATTGTTATAAGGAGGATATTATCTTTCTCACTCCTCAAGGCAGCCAGCAGTGATCCAGTTGCCTATGGAGTACCATTAAAAGCGAGGAATTATAATCATCCAGTTGTCCTTTCACAATTTGTGCTTTAAATTGTTCATTTTAGTACTCACATAATAATACATTCTCTCATTCTCTCACTTAAAACGACTAAAACTCCAACACTGGCAGACAGTTTAATTAGACAAATGCTTAACCACATCAACCCAGAGCAATCAGCATGAACGCATACACACATGCACTCATACATACGTGCACGTGCACAAACACATAGAGATACCCATCCACAGAACTCCTCTGCTCTATGTTGGTGGTGTGTGATTGCCACATGGATAATGAACCCTAGGGCATTTATCTTTAAATAACCTCCACCCCCCTGTCGCTACTGAACAATAGCAAGACACTTCTAATTTTCTGCAAGATAATGGCAGTCATATTGAGATGAAAAAGGTCAAGGGTTAGCTTGGGAGATTCTGATTGTTTTGGAGCATCACGCTGCTCCTGGAGATGAATGGAAAGTGATATTTCATTTATAGCACCACCCTTTCAAACTGCGTAGCAATTTTAGGCGATCGTTCCATGAAGTCGCCCAGTTCTGTAGTAATTAGAGTGTATCTACCAGTCAAATCCTGAACGCAAAAATAGCCGCTGTGATGTCTTACATCAGCAGTATTTTTTGTGTGATCACAGGCATGTGCATTTTTATTATTTAGGGATTCAAATTTCCTCCCATCCCTTCCAGCCAGCGAAGATTGATGGGCCTTATTTATGAATATGTATAAGATATGCACATGGAGTTGAACTTGGCTTTGACCTTCATCTGCTCACGCATGTATTCAAAGCAATGTGCATTTTTATAGTACCGCATCTTAGCATTTTAAATAGTAAGACATTTTATTTCTTGTCTTTTTTACGCTTGTCTGAGTTAATAAGAAAACACCTGCAGTTGATTCTCTTCCATTCACAACTCGACTCTCATATCATTATTCAAAAAATGTGTTCGAAAAATGGCACGTTGTCTATTTTTGTCTTCTGCATCATCTGTTTGGCCTGATTGTTTTTTCACCAGGCAAAGGGGCGAAATGCACCATATATTATGCTCTGACCCCAACTGCATTTCCCAAAGAGCAGTGCAGCCAGTGGGAGTGGCCAGAGCTTGTTGAGGAGGCTGCCCTTTGAGGTCATTACAGTGGTCACGTGATAGGCCGGCGGAGCCTCCTGGGCCGTATGACAAACCGAGCTGCCGAGCCGAGCTGTGTGTCAGGGGTGTTTTTCCACAAAGCATTCTATAAAAGTGTAACTGGGCTGTATTTGCCCTTTCCTCCTGCTATGTGTGCGTCGTTCAGCCAACAGGCCCCCAAAGATCTCTTAAAAAGTGCTGATCCACAGAGCTGGGCCCAGCTAGCGCTCTTGTAATCCTTTCTAGCTCTGCTCCACCTCCTCCCACTATCCCACCTTCTGTACCTCCGTCTTCTTTTCTCGCTCGCATTCCCTCACTTTCTCCTGCTGACTCATCGCTCTGATGTGAGTGACGGGATGATGGGATGAGGGGCTTGTTTGGGCCTGGAGCTAATTACCACACATTAGAGCATGACTAAATAAATCTTATGTGCCGCTAATTGCATGGCAGTGAAAACAATAACTGTGGCACTTGCCTAGAGGCTCTGGGGTAGTGAGGGGCTGGGGCACTGGGGACCGGGGTTCCTGGCACGGGGCCAGAGGAAGACACCAGCGCCATCCGTCAACTCCCACACCCCCTCTGCTTTCACCATGGAAATCACACATTACTTGGCACTGTCACTGCATGCACCATATGCACCACATTCACCACCCAATGCCCGCACATTCACCACCTAATGCACGCACTCCCCACAGCCCTCCTCCCACCACAGAACGAGCTGGATACAACAGGCACAGACAACCACAATTTGTCAGTAGAGCCATCATACATCACTGCGTTAATAAACATGAATTAGTAATGGCACAATTAGATGGGGTCCCTCTGACATTTACTAGTACAATAAGGGTGTTGTCTACTCCACACCCCTTTGGCCTGTGCTGATGCAAGGGCTGGCATGGGGAGAAGGAGAGGGAGAGTCTGGAGATATCTAGTGTAGGTAAAACAGAACAAAGAACTAGTCTTTTTCCTCACAGACTCCGACTGGCAGCGTTCTGAAGTAGACCTCACTCTCTACAGTCAGCTGACATCCTGTCCCCTGCTGTTGGTTTGCACAGGCTAACTGCTGGAGTTAGGGTTCTGATGCTGCTCTCTGTATCTCTCTCTGTGTGTGTGTGTGTGTGTGTGTGTTTTCTTAGGTTCTGTTCTGCTGTGTGTGAAGAAGACGTTTGAACAGCCTGTGCTGCCTACCAGATCTCCCGCGGCCCAACGGTACGTGGAACAGGAGTCCCAGCAGCCCTCCCAGTCTGAACGGGGCTGCACAAAGCCTTTCACTCTGCCAGAGCACACACCAAACATGAGTGACAATATACTATGAATGAGTGACAGGGGAAAATCTGCAGAATTTCATTGTACTTTTTGAAGATTATTTGTCAAACATTATGTGACTAAAAGTCTCTTCTTTCCCACCTAATCTTCATTCACATTTTGGGAATATTCAATTCTGTGGCACACAAAGAGACTCAGACAGCTGCTGTGCACCACTGTGCTCTGCCTGATGTACACAGTATCAACTTTTGTTGTGTTCCTCATCATGGCATTCTTAAAGAAATACATTTAGCCTACGGTTTTGGCAAATAAGCTCTTCTATCAACTTAAGTTAATGTAATTGTTGATTGTGTGCCCCATATTAATTTAGTTTGTTGCTGTTCCTCCTGACGCTTTAGCACACTTTGTTTAATCAGAGGTACAAATGCGCTTGCCTGCAACTCTAATCATTAGTGTAATGGACTAAATATTGGTCACAAAGGTGAAGCTACTAATGATGATACACAAACAATGGCAAGTTGATCAAAGTTTAGTCTTTTAAATGGGATACAAAGGGTTTCCTTTCAGTTTTAATTATTTTATGCAATTTGGATTCTGTTCATAGAAATGACAGAGGTAAATGCTGATGTGATCTCAGTCGTGTTCTTTCCTTTTCCCACATTTGGATCCTCTCTCTCCCTCTCTCTCTCTCTCTCTCTCCCTCTCTCTCTCTCTCTCTCTCTCTCTCTCTCTCTCTCTCTCTCTCTCTCTCTCTCTCTCTCTCTCTCTCTCTCTCTCTCTGTCTCTCTCTC
>CABFOS010041525.1:0-14881 GCA_900660315.1 Diretmoides pauciradiatus | reverse complement strand
ACTGGGCGTTGGACCATAGCTCAGTTGGTAGAGCAGTCGTCTGGGAATTGGAGGGTTCCCGGTTCGAGGCTCCTCCCGGTAGCGTGTCGAAGTGTCCTTGAGCAAGACACTGAACCCCTCACTGCTCCCGACGAGCAGGTTGGTGCCTTGCATGGTTGCCACCGCCGTCGGTGTGTGAATGTGAGAGTGAATGGGTAAAGTGGTCTATGAATTGTAAAAAAGCGCTTTGAGTGGTCTCTAGAAGACTAGAAAAGTGCTATATAAATACAGTCCATTTATTTATTATGTGGGGCTCGAGCCCATGGCCCTGAGACTAAGAGTTGCTCTACCAACTCAGCTAACTGGGCCATGACCTAAACTAGCATGTATAATTATGCCACTATTATTAATATTCTCCTATCCAGACCTATCCATTATTCAATCCAGTCGATTAGCCCAAACCAATATTGTCTGTTCATATATTTTTCCATTGGACAGATAAACTCTGAGGCGGCAGCACCGGTTGTTTTATGCCAGAGCCCCACAATGTATCACCCCCCCATGTCCCCTGAAGGATCTCCCCAGCACTCCCCGCGCCCAGAGCCCAAATATGAACGTGGCCTGATGCCTGCTGGTTGGGAAGTTCGTAGTGCTCCTAGTGGAAGACCCTTTTTCATCGACCACAATACAAAGACCACTTCCTGGGTGAGAAAGAAACAGCAGTCCAATTTTATTGCTGTCATTTCTTTGGAGTTGAAATTGTTTTTTCATCAGACCTAACAGGACTTAAGAACAACTTTGATTACAAGAGCATCACATTTACTTGTACTCCTAAGCAAAATAACAAATTTGCTTTAGACATCATGGCATACAAAGATACAAAACCATTATATCTTGTGTTTATATGAACTGTCTAGAACAGGGTAGACCCAGTCTGGTTAGCCACAGTTACTTGGTTGTGGTCTGATGATTCCCTGGTCTGTTCTGGTCCGGGTTGGTCTAGGTCGAACAGTCAGGTATCTCTGTTTGGTCCAGGAACAACTTTATTTACCATGAAGACTGCTGTTCTTTATTTGCCTTTTTATAGTTTACTGGGGAATGTACTTTAGTTATGGTAGGTTGGTTATTGAAAAGCATAGTCCTGACCAGTCACCTGCTTCACCACCATTTCCTGTATCATCAATATATCCATTTGCTGTCTGTATGGAATACATCCTGCCTGTCTGCGTCTGAGCAGGAAGATCCCAGGTTAAAGATTCCTGTGCAGATGAGGAGGAGACCTTCACTTGACCCAGCTGATCTTGGCCCGTTGCCAGTAAGTCCATCAGTGAGATTATTCTCTGGAGTGAAGAATCAATTGAAAAGCATTTAAGCTAGATCTCCGGCAAACAATGGCATATGGTGAGCTTATTGCTGTATGCTTTAATATAGTATGAATGTTGATAGTCAAATCAAATCAATCAAATCAAAACTGAACTATCACACAGTTTATAGAGGAGAAACCTACAGCATCTTTGTCTGGTAACATTTCTGCTCTTTCCCTAGCCTGGTTGGGAGGAGAGGGTCCACAGCGACGGGAGGATATTCTACATAGATCACAGTGCGTATGACATACAATACTGTTTAATTGGACACATACATGGTAATCATCATTAATGAATGACTTGTGTTGTTTCTGTAATTCATAGACACCAGGACCACACAATGGGAAGATCCCAGATTACAGAACTCCGCTATAACCGGACCAGTGAGTATAGATTGTATTTTTCAGATTCTTCCTCTGTAATATGATGTAAGCATTAACCAAACCCTTTCTCCCTTTATAGTCAGATTGTCCATGTTTCACATACATATACATAATTAAAACAGGTCAGAAGGTTATAACTTATTTGTGGTGGTCATTGAAAACTTCCCTGTCCATTCTAGGCAGTGCCTTATTCCAGAGATTATAAGCAGAAGTATGACTACTTCCGGAAGAAGCTTAAGAAGCCGGTAAGATGAATGTATTTACAGGAAGGCTGTAATTAAGGATTAAATGTTTACAGCTTTCTCTTGCACATATTTTTGACAGCACTAATAACTATTCTAATGAACTAAAACATGCTTCCATTACCTCTGGTTTCCCAGTGTTTCATTTACTATCCAGTGTTGTAGCCAGTGAGTGTCCATAACAGTTTTCTGTATGAAACTCAAATAAAGAAAGAAGCGCCGTTTTGGTGCAAAGACTTCATCGGGCTGTTCCCAATAAAATCCTAATAACCTGACAAAAGGCTCTGTACTGAAACGTCGTTCCCTATTACCTTCATTACCTTTGTTCATTATAAGTGAAGTGGGCAGTGTGTGGGAGCTTCTTTCTTTCAGCTGTCAATGTTCAGTCTCAAGCACCTGTCTTAAGAACATTCAGGTGTGCAAAAGGTCTATTCTATTGTATCGGTATCAATCTCATCAATACATTTCTGTGCAGGCCGACATCCCCAATCGGTTTGAGATGAAGCTGAGACGCAATGCTGTGCTGGAGGATTCCTACCGACGAATCCTCTCAGTTAAGAGGGCAGACTTCCTCAAGGCACGGCTTTGGGTTGAATTCGAGGGAGAGAAAGGCCTGGACTATGGGGGCGTGGCCAGGGAGTGGTTCTTCCTCATCTCCAAGGAGATGTTCAACCCATATTATGGACTGTTTGAGTATTCTGCCACGTGAGTCCAAATATATAAGTAATCAGAGTTGGCCTGGAATGGATCACATAGGGCTGTGTAAGATTAGAGATCCAAAACAGCTTCCACTTCCTCCTTATTGACAACCCATTACAATTTAAAATGGAATAGAATTTGATTCATTTTTTTTAAGGAATTACTTTATTAATCTCTGTGGGGAAATTTAAAAAAAATGTCACTCATTTTGTACACACAGACCCCGAAATATACACACACATGCAAACACAGGACCTATATACATGCATTAATGGAGAGATGTCCGAGTGATGGGGCACCCCGAGCAGTTGGGGGGTTCGGTGCCTTGCTCAAGGGCACCCGGGCAGTGGCCAGGAGGTGAACTTGCACCTCTCCAGCTGCCAGTCCACCTCCGTCTGACTGGTCTGTGCTGGACTTGAAACGGCCATCCTCCGGTTCCCAACCCAGGTCCTATGGTCTGAGCTACTGCCGCCCCCATTTTGTGAAACAGTGCATGAGAGCGGGTCTGGAAAGTTTGGGAAATCCAGATATACATATTACCGCCCATTTTATGTGGTTATTCACACACTGCCATTTTATGCATTGTGATATTTATTGTGGTGAAGAATAATCTTTTGAGTTTTGAACACTGACAAAAGTCTACAAATGCAGTAGGATTTCTCCATGCTGCAATTAAGGAAATTAGCAGTTAGCTTGTTACTTGTTAACTTGGGATGAGTATGAATGAAAATACAGATTTAGGTAATTTCTTTTTCAAGCTAATTTAGTGGTGTATGGTATCGTGCAGTGCCAATTTAAATCTATCTAAAAAAAACAAGCTCTAAACATCTATGGATAGCAACAGGAACAGCTGACCAAAGTAAAATGAAGTGTCTCATCTCATTATGATATGTCTTTCAGGGATAACTACACATTGCAGATAAACCCTAACTCAGGTTTATGTAATGAGGACCACCTGTCCTACTTCAAGTTCATTGGCCGTGTGGCAGGCATGGCAGTATATCATGGCAAGCTTCTTGACGGTGAGTGTTTACTGATCACATTTCACTCATAAAAGCATATTTAGAGTTGTTATTAAAGTGTAGCTGGAAGGGCAGAGGGATTAGATTGGATTCTGGGATTTTACATATCCTGACATCTGTTTGTGTCCTTCATAGCCTTCTTCATTCGGCCTTTCTATAAGATGATGCTGCAGAAGCCCATCACTCTCCAGGACATGGAGTCTGTGGTGAGTGTCTTACTTGTCCATTAATAATCATTTTTCTGTTACTATCAAAACTTCAAATTACAAATATTCTATGTAAATATTAATGATGTTAAACTATTGTCTTTCCAGGACAGTGAATATTTCAACTCTTTGATGTGGATTTTGGAGAATGACCCCACGGATTTGGATTTGAGGTTCACCATTGACGAAGAGCTGTTCGGACAGGTTAGCTCAACATCTTTTTCTTTGCCTCATCACCTTTTAAGCTTGATGTGAAGTGGTTCTCTGTGTCATTCATAACACAATGTGTCCCATGCTTCCTTTTTAGACACACCAGCACGAACTGAAGCCGGGTGGCGCAGAAATCGTTGTCACTGACGAAAACAAGAAGGAATACATCCAGTAAGCAGCAGGGCTCCTGGCTCAAACAGAGGTCATAGAGATATCAAATCTGGCAATTAGTATGCTAATCTGTGTTTTTGTTTAACAGTCTTGTCATACAGTGGAGGTTTGTGAACAGGATACAGAAGCAGATGACCGCCTTCAAGGAGGTAAATCTTCTTTTTTTGAGTAACATAGATACAATAGGATTTGAAAGAATGAGTAAAAAGCCGGCATCTTTTTCTCTCATGTCGTAGGGATTCTACGAGTTGATACCTCAAGATCTTGTCAAGATCTTTGATGAGAATGAGCTCGAGGTGGGTTGTCAGTTCAAGGTGTGGAACTGGATCACATTCTGTCCGATGAGATGAATGATGATGACGATGATCTGTGTGTCCGTCTCCCCCTCCCCAGCTGCTAATGTGCGGTCTAGGAGACGTGGATGTGAACGACTGGAGAGAGAACACCAAGTATAAGAATGGCTACTGCGCCAACCAGCCAGTCATCCAATGGTTTTGGAAGGTAAGACAACTTTCCATATCAGGAGCCAATAAGCAAAGAGATGCTGTGGATTGTGTTCTAAATGTTTTCTCTGTTCCACCAAGAAATGCGTTAAGTATTCATTTTATTTGGTGTGTGTTTTTGTCAGACTGTATTGCTGATGGATGCAGAGAAGCGAATCCGGCTTCTCCAGTTTGTGACAGGCACATCCAGGGTCCCCATGAATGGCTTTGCTGAGCTCTATGGTGAGTTGTTCTGAATGGTTTCTATCTTTGCGAAGAGAGCCAGTTCATTGATATTGTAACCTACTGTATTTACCTACTGTAAATTAGTTGTGGTTTACTTTTTCCATGTTACTTCTGTGTTAAAGTCCACCGTTATCCAATCAAGTACAGAGCAGAAAATATCTTCAGTCAGGTCTCTTACGTTTCATGTAGTCCAAATGAGTGACTGTGCTTTACTTTACACTGTATATCAGATACACTGTACTTCACAGTATCCACTTATCTTCACAGGGCAGTTGGTTTTAGTTGCTTTTTCAGATCCAAAATTTAGTTTTAATAGTTTAATATCATTTTTTCCCTTTCCAGGGTCTAATGGGCCACAGCTGTTCACCATCGAGCAGTGGGGAACACGGGACAAACTACCCCGAGCCCACACATGGTGAGCACTTCAGTGATTTTCTTTTCCTGAATATCCATCACAGTTGTCATTAGGGGTGTCCATTTTCTCATGGTCAACCATTCAGTGTGTGGTCTTAATGACTATTTGGTGCATGCTGAAATTTCAAAAGGCTGAAGCAGATTACGGATAAAAAAATAGATTAAGATTCTCTCAGTTCGGCTTCAACTTGCCATACTGTATTGTCATGCTAGTTTGGCTAGCTCCATCTTCCTTGCTTGGTTGGATGCTTTCTGGGATGATTCATCTTCGTTCATGTAGAGCCATCGTACGACAACTCGGCTCCACATACCTTACAACGAACCAGATAGTGACATAATTGCTACCACAAGCAGCTTCCTGAGGATGAGTACAAGGCAATGCCAGTGAGAACATGGAGGGTTTTTATTTTTTAAATGACACCAGTGGCTGTTCTACGGCCATAGCTCTTACTCCAGTTGAATACTACATAGTTGGTTCCACTTAGAATTATTTCAATTGGGCGTCGCATACCACGTCTGTCTGATGTCCTGGGTTCGAATCCGACCCAATCTTTCCTGTCTCTCTACTGCTGACTGTCAAATAAAGACAAAATGCCCCCCAAAATGTCTTTATTTTTTTTAAATATAGAAATATTTCAATCACTTATTTCAGTTTTTTAATGGTAATGGACACAGTACAAACAAATATTCAAACATTCTGTTTTTATTACTCCTCGGTTGTGATTTTGACCTGGATTCACTCACTGTCTTTACTTTCACCTCCTAAAGCTTCAATCGACTGGACCTGCCTCCCTATGAGACTTTTGAAGAACTGAGGGAGAAACTTCACATTGCCATAGAGAATGCACAAGGCTTTGACGGGGTGGATTAGGACATTGTGCGGGTTGACATGATTTCCATCAAAGTAAAGCCAAGCAGCAGCTCTGCTTCAGACACGGCCTTACCTGCCACCAGCCATGTGACAGATGAAGGACAGTCACACAGCCTTCCCTTTGGCACACATGGACAAAGTCTAGAGTGATTGAGAAATGTAATCACTCACTTTAATCACTTGTTTTCTCAAGTTTACAAATCAGGTCTTTTTTTCTTTATATGATTCTTTATGTTAAGTCACTTAAAAGTGTGTTCACTCCTTTTAAAATGCACTTATTCTGTGTTTTTTGCCTGAGGTTTATATGAAGCTCTATTATCCAATGAAAAGGAGATTCTTAAAATATGTGAATGCAAAAAAATGGATAACATGGACACAAAATTATTTTTTTTTAATTCCTTCATTCATTGCATTGAATTGCTTTAGGGAAAATTGCAATTGGGGTAATTAGTATAATTGTGTTTTTTCCCACATAATAGCAAGACTATTAATACCGTTCATCATCTTAACACCCGACATCTTGGTGGGATTTCAGAGTGAAGACGGGATAGAATATAAGACCAGACCAGAAAAAATGAATGATCCTTCCACCACAGTGTATGAAAATACAGTTAGCATAATTCTCCTTTCCAGTTCCACTGTTTAACTCCATTGTAAAAGGAGACAGGGCATGATCTTCGCATAACTGGCAAGAAATTCAGAATTGGAACCATTTTAAAAGGAAATGTTTTTTTAAGCTAACAGGAGTCAAAAGTCTTAAGTTATATCTCAAATTTATTGTTAACCAGTTTCGAATGGCACATTGGCTGTTCAGCCCAAATGAAACAAGTGGGGTGATTTTTATTTTATTTTATGTTATTTGTGTGCTTGCTCTAGCATGCACACAGTTGTTGTTGTTTGATGTTTGTGCTTTCACTCACATTTAAATCTAAGTCCTTTGAGTTATAGTTTTTGAAATATTCAACTTTGTTTGAAAATGATGCTCCACATACACACACATTGTAGAATCTTCAGGACTCCTACAGTTTTAAAGCTACATGGACATATTATATATCAAAATGTTCATCACCCACTTCAAATAGTGACAGTTGGCGAAAAGGAGAGGAGAAAATTGTGTAGATGATTATTTCAATTGTTAGGGTGTCAGCCTTGCAAGAGCAGCAGCCCGGGTTCGATCCCAGCGCTCGCTAATTTATTTCCAATCAAGGCCAATGGCCGCCATTTTGTTCAGCTTTTGGTGCTTTCACTCACATTTACAAAACATTTTCATGCTAAAGCAAGCACGCACATTTTCTTCAGAAAATGTAACCTTTCTAGTTGAATTTTATACCTTCATATTACGTAATTTCCATTTTGCATTCCAGTATGTTAGGAAATAACACCGAGGCAAGAAATCCCAAGAAAATGAATCCAGCAGCTCAGAATGTGCAAATTGAATACATTTTTAAGTGACTATACTTTAACCAAGTGTATCAATGCATTATAGTAGTGCTGTACCAATACTAGGACCAGTAAATGAACTAATTATACTTCACATCTATGTAGTCCCCAGATATGAGGAAGTGACTAAACACACTGTGTTATAGGATTGTGCTGAAATGCTGTTGAACTATGCATTACAGTAGATATTGAAATGAGTTGGATGCCACTTGATCATTGGGGTTCTCAGTTATTATATAAATGTATTGTACGTACAAATATCATTTCACCTTTATTGTCAAAATTGTTATTGTCACTAAAAGTAGTCAAATTGGCAACAACGGTTATTGGTGCAACTCTACATTTTAGCATTATTTTTGTTGATTGTCTTTGATCAGATGTTACTCTATCATAAGTACAATGTGTCAGAGGAATGGACAATATATGTATCATCTCCTATTCAGTAGCTTACAGGGGAAAAAATATCAGGCAGGCTGACTTAAACCTACAGTTGGCACATGTTGAATATCATGGATATATCTTTTTTCAATGAGCGATATCGTTTTGTTCTACTCATCATGGGTGTCTAATTGCAGTACAGCGCTCTATTTTTAAGAGTGCACCTTTAAAATTGTTTTTTGGTGGTAGCTCAAATTGTGTACAGATAAATAATCTGTTTGCAAAATGAGTCCGATTTAGTAAACAATTTTTGTCGAATACCTTTGTAGGAAATTAACTGTACTAAAGCAGTAGTGTTTTAACAAATAATTTCGTATTTTATGAATGGTGAAACATGTTTACACTGCCTGCCATGTTTACAGGTTGTTGACGAAGGAAAATATTATGGGCTTTTTCTTGTCTCTAAGAACACAATTTTATACTTCTGCTTTTATAAAGTGAAGCACTTTGTTAATTTAGATAAGTCTTACTTTGTCTAGATCTTTGCCAATCTATCTACTGCAAACTGCTTAAGTGGCTTTTTCAACAAAAGGATCATCTGCTTCAAGTGCACATTTAAATGTTTACATGTGAACATTGCTGAAAATAAGCACATTCTCTCATTTCACTTATATTTAAAATTAAATAATGAGGCCTTCATTTGTAATGTATTGAAGGATTTGATCATGTTGCATTATAACTTTTTGAGATGTTCTAATCCTTGAATGGAAGTATATAACATTTTGTTATTATAGAATTTAGTTATGACACCTATAAGTGCATTACAACAACATACATACAGCGATTTGGTTGTAGGAAAGGTGGAGGAAACTTAAATAAAGTTGTTAAATACCAATTTGATATCCTAATTGCACGCCAAATTAAATAACAGTATATTTAGAAAAATAAAGAAATGGAAAAACCGGAATGCAGTGTCTTCATCCATGGCTTTCTCAGTTAAACCGCTATTGTTGTATTCAATTGTTTATTATGTAAATGTGTTCTTTCACTCTGTTTTTTTTCTTTTTCTTTTCTCTGCATCTATTTCAGACTATTTCAGGTTTCATGGCTATACACAATAATCAACAGTTTATATTATTTCTTATTTCTTGCACTAACACAGATCTTTGTAATACTACATTTTTCCAGAGGGGGGAGATAAAGCACTGACTCATCAAATCCCTCCAGGCCACACAGTTGTTTGCATAATGCAGTTGTCTCAAGCATGCAGCAGCACTACACAAGATTTAATCTGGGAACTAAAGGAATAATAATAATTGGTCTGTTGCAGAAGATATTAGCAGGGGGAAAAATACACTCAAATTTTTTGTGCTTTTGTATTATTTCTATCTTATTTTTACTCCCAGCTAAAATTGTATACTGTTTTTTCTCAGGTTTCAATATGGGATTAATGTTAGATTGAAAAGGTTCATTTTGTCTTCATATATATAGTTACTAGTTTTCTTATTTTCAGACAATTTGGTTTTAGCATAGGTTGTTACCTGCTGAACTTTATTAATTAATGTTTATTGTTTGTTGGATTAATGTTAAATTGTAGCTGTCATAACTTGTTACACTTTGAAGAGCGAGTACATCGAGCACATGTTTATCTTTTATTTGATTTCCTTTAGGTGTAGCCCAATATGTGATCTTTTCTGTGCACGTTTCAACCTGCAATATGAGGCGTGCTTTCAAATGATAGAGGAAGGCCGTCCTGTTTGAGCAGCTCTGCAATAGGAACATCTCTAGGGTTGGACCCTTTTGCATGATTCAGCTAAACAGCCGCAGTCCTAGTTTTTCCCCAACCCCCCAGTGTGCCGGCTAAAGACTCCCTCCTCCACAGGGGTCAGTGGAAGGGGTCACACACGATTCAGGCCAGCCAGTGGGGTCAGTGGGGATGGGTGTGTGTGGAAGCTGGATGACACAGGCCTTGTCCAATGGCATAAGGTCCTGGGGTTGCCGGATCTCCTTTACCCCCAGCCTTCCCAAAATTCATAACCTGATAATGACTTTTACGCCATTGATCTGGCCTCAGAGTTTGACCTGCATTCATCTGCAGGCAGATCATCACTCCACCCACAAACTGGCAGGTGCCGAAACCAAAATTCTGATTAAACACCCTTGAGAGTGCCCCCCTTGACCAGGGAGTGGTCACCATAAGTGAGGCCAAGCGTTCACTTTCTCACGTTATGGAAGACCACAACCCGACATAACATACTGCATTCAATTATTTTTCTTTGAAATACAATTATTTTACAGGAAACATAATTGGTCAATGCCCAATCAATGTTGTATGTGTAAATGCTATTATAGCAGATGATCACTAATAGCATGTAGTACAAGAGGTTGGATCAGTTTGTCAATATCCTGAGGCTATTGCGATCTGGTATTATGGGATGGTGTTAAAAAATTTTTAGCCATAAAGATGTTTGTTAGTTCATACTGTAGGACCCAAAATGAAATTTGTGAGGACAAGTGAAACTGGTTAGTTTGAAATGAGACACCTACCATTTGAAAATACTCTTACAAAACAACTGCTATCCCAAAATTAAAGCAAATGGTTAAGCATTGTGGGTAACTTGAGCATTAGATCTTTTAGAAATGTTGAATGATGATCGGGTAATAATAAACTTTTTGGATATAAACACATCATTATATATGTTAACCTCAAAACAGTGATACATCCACCGAGCAAATCACTGTATTTTTTTGCTATTGCACACATAAACATTAAGTATATACCATATATTGAAGTTTGCAGCTTTTCCCTTGTGTGTGTTTTTTCTGTTTGACCGGATGGACATCACAGCTGGACCTTGGTCCGGCTGCTGAATAAGGGTCCAGAGCGGGGGAGGGAATAGGGGGAGGTGGTCTCTCTCCACAATAAGAGATGGACATCGGATCAATATCTGCATTTACACAGCAGCTGTCCTGCTCCCATCAATGCTTTCTTGTAATTGCAGGGCCCATTTTTAGAGGACAAGAGACAAACTCATTTCCATTAACATTGTTTTTTCAATCTTTAGAGACCATGTGGCATGCAGTTGCTGTGTGACATTGAGGAAGACTGTTATCAGGCCACGTATGTTCAGACTAACTCAGATGGATCTCCCATTATCAACACAACTACTGTTTAAAAAATGTGAACATCATTACTGAATCAAATATATGAAATATGTTATGATTGGCATACCTTTTTCCATTGATTGCATCTGACTGATATATGACATATGCAGTGTAAATGGTGTGATAACTTTGTCAAAATTGAGCTCAAAAAAGACTTGGGTACTTGTAGGTAATATGCTCAATTTACTCCAGCTCCATTTTCCATTCATTTCATAATTCCAAAAAGTAATTTCCTTCACTCCACTGAGATCCCGAGGGAACTCACATCGGCACTGTTACTGCTCTACCTTTTCATGCTTTGTACTTTTAGGTGGTGTAAGTTGTCAAATAGAGTTTCTCTGACATCCCTGTGGAGGTTGGGGACATCGAAACAGAGTGGGTGATGTTCAAAGCCTCCATTGCTGGAGCTGCGGCTGCAGCTTGATATTTTGGAACAGACCCATCTGTATTATTGTAATACATCAGTTTAATGTAGGGCTGTATTAGTGCATTGTTACCATGCATTTTTTTATTGATGACACTAGCTTTTGTACCCCTCCCCCCACCCACTCACCCTAAAAATGAATGAAAGCCTGCAGCCCCCACACTTTTAAAACGTACTTTTGCGCCACATATAAGGTCCACAACATTAAGAAATACTTTTAAATGACTCTTCGATTGAACCTGAAAGAAAATGTAAAGTAACTACACAGTTCTGACATGGTGATTAACTTTCTTGTTCACTGCTGATATACAGTATGCACCGTACATTCTCTCCTGATAGCCTAATTGTTTACCAGTTCTAACAGTTTTTGTTTGTGCAACCAGAGCAGCTTAGACTCCTTGGCTGCAAGAGCCTGAGACACTATTGGAGGGATGATACCACTCTTCTTTACTTTTATTTATTTTAATTAGTGATGGTGGGAGACACCATAGATGTTTATTTGGTTTGGAGTTGATCACTGAGAAGAGTGTACTTTCATGCTCATTAAACAGCAACTGCTCATGTCCTGTGGATGGGATCAAGTTCATCCCAGGAGACACCGTAGATCCCATTAGGATCTTAGTCCTGACCATAGCATTCAGGTGATCACTAAAATACAGTATCTTGTATATATGGGCATTTACTTTGCCCCCCCCCCAAACACACCCAGTCTCCATCAGAAACCTTCATTTAGGGAACAAGCCTCAGGGCCTGTATATTTATTTTGGTATGCACCACACATCTGCTTGTTGAGAACAGAGTAAAGGATGAGAAATCTAACATGACATGTTTCCTCTGATCAGTGAACACCTGCCCATGTTTGTTTGTTTTGCATTAAAGGGTTCATGCAAGGTTTTCATTGTGCTGTCTGATACTGTCTGATAATTATACTAATGATACTGTCTGCTCTTTGATATCCACTGACCGTAGTACAGAGTAGTGTCCAAGTCTGTTTTGACTTGTATCTCAGACCAAGTGTGAGGGATCACATTTATTTGTACATTCAACTCTCTCTTCAAGATCACTTTTTGCCTTTATTAGATAGCCTACAGTGAAGAGAGATAGCACAGATTGGGCAAGAGTAGGGATGACATGTGACAAAGGTCCTAGGCTGGATTTGAACCCATGATGTTGCGGTTAGATGGTACTCGCCTTCACCAACTGAGCCACCAGGACACCCAATATTAAACCACAGTTACCTCTTGTTGATGATTCTCTCCCTCAGACTTGCACAATGTCATAGAGCCATTGGTTTTCATCAAAATACCCATACAATCACATCTCTCTGAGAGTCACATATGTGAATGGTAGCTGAAATAATGGGCTGCTGGGTCACAGGACCCTAAGCATGATGAGATACTCTGGTGTCACAACTGCATAGGAGCACCTGCTTCCAATATACACATTGTATTCCCCATTCAGGTTAATGAGTTACAGTATCTGAATCATGCAGTTACAGTAAATGTGCATCGTAACTTTTTTTCTGATATTTTTGGAGGAACGTCATTATTTTAGCATCTGTGCTACGTTGGCAGACTGAGGCATCTGATCTGACATCACCTTATCTCTGATTAAGCAATATCAAAGTTCAACCTCTGATAGCACTGACACAATGAGTCAACTGAATTTATAAATGACTGGTCAAACCATAGGACTGTTGACTTGATTTAGCAAAACACTGTTCATCCAACCGGTTTATTTATAAAAGACGTGTAATGGGGTCATATGATGGAAACAGACAGAGATGTAGTGGTCAATAAAACTCTGGGTAAACTATGACCTCCAGTAAGTGATCAGCACCAATGCAAACAAAAATCAATTATATTTTCAGAAAAGGCCCTGATACTGCTTACTATGATGCTAAATATGCATTTATGTCTAAGAGATTCAAGATTCAAGTATATTCTGTAAATAAAAAGGTGTGTGAGTTTAGAGTTCTGAGTTTAGATGGGTTTACCCTCCGCTGGAAATAACCCACATGGCTGAACCAAACACCACAGGGTTGCCAGCTCCGCGGTTTTCAACTGACAACATTTTAAACCTTTTTGCTATTACAACAACTAAAATATAAGAAACGTAATGTATGTAAATGTTATTCATTACAAAACATTGGCCCAAATGGAACCTCGTTATATTTGGGCTACTTTTAGGACAGTTGGGGCGGATTTTGAACAGTGTTTGGGCTAGAAGACCACGACACTGACCTGGCAACCCTGAGCAGTTGACGCCAGATGAGTGCATTCCTCCCAGCGGCCGCTAGGGGGCGCGGTGGCTGGAAGAAGCTGAGCTGTGGGGGGGGGGGATGTTAAACTAATCCCTGCGGCGCACAGTCGTTGTCAGCTTTAACAACGCAGTTCATCTGGAGGAAAGAGCTGTGAGACTTTAGCATGCAAGGACAATTACTATAAATGGCGCTTGTCAAAAGGAAATTATACCAGCGTTTGCTGTTTTTTGTGTTTTTCCTTCCAATCTCAGGTAAGGAGCATTCTGGCTGCAATTTGTGAGAAAGTTGAAAGACCAGGTAGCTACATCACTGCCTTGTGTTGGACAAAGTTAAGTTAGCCAGTTAGGTTCAATGAAAAAAACGCCTATCTGTGTCTATGTTGCTTTATGTTATATATCTAAGTCGTATATAACTTCATATAACTATATATTGGCCAACTGAGACTAGACAGAGCACCGCTTTCACTTCTCTCAGTCAACTTCTAATTATTTACAACATTAATACAGACCTCAACACACTAGTACCAAGTAAGTTAAAAGTTTTAGAGTAATAGAGCAAATTACACAGTTTATTTTATTGTTTTATCTGCCTGTCTATAGAGACGAACCGCTCTGACGTCTTGACAAGAAGACTTAACTCAGCAATTTGATTTATGTTTCTTGTTTTTGTTGTACTACAGGTTAACCGTTAAACAAAATAGTTGTTTTTTCCTATATGTTTGCCTCGTGCTACTGTGTTTTGCAGCAGTGGGTTTGCATCCACACATGGCTATTAAACTGACCGCCAATAAGGCCATGAGAGGAGAGGAGAGGAGAGGAGAGGAGAGGAGAAATGAGAGATACCATAGTCATATTGTAGTTGAAGAAGACATGGCTATTAAACTGACCGCCAATACGGCCATGAGAGGAGAGGAGAGGAGAGG
>CABFOS010041514.1:0-12870 GCA_900660315.1 Diretmoides pauciradiatus | reverse complement strand
GATCCGGCCATACAGCAGAAGATCTGGTCATGAACCTGAATCAGCTTGTTGATGGTCTTAGATGATACATAGATCCAAAGAGGGTGGGAGTAGGAGAGGAAGGGAAGTGGAGTGAGAGAGCAGGGTAGACCCTCTCATGGGTATGAATTCAGTCAAATAGTCTTTTCTGTATAGTCTAGTCTTCTCTCTCTCTCTCTTGGCTTCTTGATCCACAAAAAAAAGTTTTTCCTTGTTACCATAAAAATATCAGCAGATCAACTTGTGGGAAGAGTTCAGTGTTCTTGCGTGCGTTGTGTTTCATATGCTGAAAAGGTTATAGTAGTTTGTATAACTAAAGATCAGAATAGCCTACACAGGATCACACATGGCACGACCTTTCTTTTTCTTTTTTTAAAGATGCAGTGCATGTCAGAGAAGACAGGGAGTAGATATGCTACAAAAGTCATGGGTCAGATGTGAACCCGCAATGTCACAAGTTCAATGTCCCGGCATTGGGATGTACTGGAAGGAAGTTGGGTATCAGTCATATGTGTGGCATAATGTCTTAACTCTACTAATTTATTCTGATAAAGCCACTTCTACTGAGCTCGTGTGTATGTGGTGTGTGTGTATGTGGTGTGTGAGTGTGTGTGTGTGTGTATGTGGGGTTAGTTAGCCTGACACGATCTGAACACGTCACCCGACACTGGAACCGGCGTGGGCAGAAGTGGAGCCCTAGAGGCCGCTGTTAATTGTCCCATGTCTGAAACACTGCATGTATCCAGGGACCATAGTCTAGCTCCCCCAAGCCTCCACTCTCTCCTTCCATCAGTCTGTTACCGGAGTATTCATGTATTAGTGCTCATCTCATATCCACTAGCTGTAGGTTATTTTTAGGCTAGAAAAATGTTTTCGTCAATGATTAAAAAGTGATATACAAGTGACAATAGAAGGGTCTCTCCAGCCTGATAATCACGCCACAAGCTTTCGGTTTTTTGTCTGTTTCTCTGCCTTTGTTATTCTAATCTGAGTTGGACTGACGCAATTTCATGTCGACGTTATGGACAAGGAAGTGACGAGGTGCATATTGAATCTTGTGAATCACCAGACAAATTAGGATTACCTTCCTTATCCTAGTTGGATCAGTCATGACGTTGCAAAACCAGACAGCAGAAAAGTGTGTTTGGGATTATGTGTGTGTGTGTGTTCCCTCTAATATCATTTTGGGGGTCCCTGCTGACTGTGCTTCCTCTCACCACTCCAGACGTAGAGGTCAGAGGTGGAGGAGTGCAGACTCAAACTCAGACAGACATTGGTAGTCATGAAGCCCCTTTAGCATCTCATTTGTTTATTCTCCTCATTCCTCTCCTGTCTCCCTCCTTCTCTCTGCTATCTCAGCACAAAACTGCTGTGTCAGTCCCACGACAAGAGGCGCACACACACACATACACACAAACACACACACACACAGACACACACACACAATCGTCCAGAGTTCAATTATATTTTAATTTTATTTTAAATCGTGCCTGTTTAGTCTCTTACTCACTCACTGTTTCTGTCTGCAGAACGATGGCGTGGGACTCGCTGATTGGCAGCAAAACCTTTGAATGATGTCTGCCTGGATTAGACCGGGCCAGCACCGGGCCAGCAGTGGGCCAGCACCGGGTCAGCACCGGGCCACCACCGGGCCAGCAGTGGGCCAGCACTGTAAACATGTTGTGATAAAAAGCTACAAACACAGACACACGAAGAGGTGGAAGCAAACCATGTGAGATTTCTCAACCTGGACCGAGACCATGAGAAAAAACAGAGAAACACATAGAGAGAAAGATGACAGAATATATTGACTGCAATCTGTTTTTATTTTGTTTTTTTGTATGATTTTCTGCGTGTTTCATCCGTATTTTTACTCACAAAAGATATTATTTGGGTCACAAAGGGTTAAAAATGATTTATTTAAATGTATTTATTTAATCAAACTATGATATAAATGAATAATATATTTTTGGTTTTTTTTTATCTATGTTCCTTTTTGTTGTTTATGATGTAAAGTGACATGATGTATTCCTGTTGTGTATTACTGGACAACTCCATGATGACAGGCTGGCATTTATTAATGAGCAGTCACAGCCATCACCCCACACTCTGTCTAATTTAGATAGTTGTCACTGTTAGTCAACTGATCTTTTTACACTGAATGTGTCATGTGACTTATTTGACTTCAACATAATAAGAGTCTAAGATGTGAGTCCTCCCTGCAGTGTGTTTTTATGTGGACAATAAAGAGGACACTGAGTTTGACCTTATTCCTCTGTGAATTTATTCTTGTCATTTATCACTCTTACCACATTTCACCATAAACAAACACCGATGTTTTCAGCAAAATCATAACTCTTACATTAAGCTCTGTGTGCTGCCGTTTATAGTATAATCCAGACTTTTTAAGACATCCACATCAATTACTCTCATTAAAATGATTTAGCTGCGCATACGAGAAGCCCGTTAGAGCCAGAAAGATGAATCGCCTTAATGCGTGTATTTATTATGCTACTTAAAACAGATCTACCACGTATTAACAACTCAGTAAGAATATCTAATTAGAGTTCTATGAAATCTAATTATTTGCCCCAGTTTTCCAGGCTTCAGGCCCTGATGTTGTCGTGGCCCTTTGGATGAATGAGGGGTTTTTAAAGTATTTTTTTTTTAGATTTGGTCAATGAACAAAAATGATTTTAAAACTGGATGAAACGTTAAAAAAAATCGAAAATATTATGAAGACAGCAAAACAATGGAATTACAGTTGATTTATTAGCCCCTAAGCTGTTGGTTTATATACTGGATGAAAACTAAAGGCAACACACTTTTTATTTTAGATTTGACCTTTCCCCCCCCAACTCTTAACGTTTCATCGAGACATTTTACATTTTCTAGTCAATATCTATGCTGACGATCAAATGTCAGCCCACATCAAACTGATTATATGGTGCAGACTTTTACCATAAGATATTTTTCTCTGCGTTTTCGATTAAAAAAATAAATAAAAAGGTGACGTGCAAGACGTCAGCAGTCAGATGTAATTTTACAAACAAAGGTTATAGTTTTGATGATCACACACCAGAAAGATACTGGTCATTTTAACAACTTTGCACTCCAACCTTTTCCAAAAAAAAAGCCTTTTCTTCAGCAAATTCAAATTAATTATCAAATGATTATGGCCAAAAGACTTTTACCATAATGTAGGTCAAGTTGCTTTCTGCCACTATCAGGTATAACTTGTCTAATATTGATCATCTTCGCCTGAATAGAATGTGTATTTTCATCATCAATAAGTAGGGTAGGATATAAATAGAGCAATATATATTCTTTCTTTAAATCTGTCAAAATTAGGTTGTGGATGGATAAATCCACGATGGATAAATGAGAGAGAGAGAGAGAGAGAGAGAGAGAGAGAGAGAGAGAGAGAGAGAGAGAGCAGGAAGAAGGGAGTAGAAGATAGAAATAAAGGCAGAAAAGGGGGATGTCTGTATGAAGAACAGTTATCATCTGAATAAATGCAAATAGCCTCTCGTCTACCTGGCACCGCGCCAAGTATCTATAGCAACCACACTTTCTCCATCCTTCCCTCTTCAGTCTCTAATTGTCTATGTTCCCTTCCTCCCCTTCCTTCATATGTCCTTTCCTTCTTGCTCCAGTTTCCAAGAGTGGACACAAACTGGGTCGCAGCACAACGTGACCTCTATGAAAACTAAAATATTACTGGGTACAATTAGATTACAGATGAATGAACTCAAGAAGCTACTGCAGTTTCATAAGGAAACAAAAAACCCTGGTGTAAATGTAAACGGGGGCAAATATAACCACGTGGTCTATTTTTATTCTACCGTCCTCAGTGGCTGGTTGACTTCATTGTGCTCAGTGAATGTTGCTGTGATGTGTCAAGGTCAAGTTCAAAGTGTGGCCGACTTGACCCAGCTCTCCTCCGTCCTGCAGCGCCCCCTACAGGTCGACCGGGAGACTCCAGGTTGAGGGAGGGATTCACTCATTCCCGTTGATGTGGCGCCTCCTGGTGGCCATTTGATGTAACTACACGCTGTCTGCTCTTCTGGCGGCGGTGATTTGAGTCCAAAACATCAACACATATCCATTCAAGTCCATCACAGCAGTGATTCTCAACCTTTTTTTCATATCAAGGACCGCAGATTTAGTCCACGTTTGGGCCACGGACCCTATAGGATGAGATTTTGTCTCTCAGACCCAAATCTGAGAATATTTTTATTGTTAGATATGATTTAGGCCAGAACTCAATGACTGAAACTATGATCAAAACTATATGAAACTATGATCAAAAGTATGAAACTATGATCAAAACTATGAAACTATGATCAAAACTATATGAAACTATGATCAAAAGTATGAAACTATGATCAAAACTATATGAAACTATGATCAAAACTATGAAACTATGATCAAAACAGTCATTCTTCTACATTCTCTGATTGTTAACTTCTTGTAAATGAAATAATGCTGAAGTTTAACAATTCATCAGTTTGCTGAGGACCCCCTGGAACGCCCTCAAGACATAGCGACACAAGCAGCTACACAGATCAAATATGGGACACCCAGAAACAAGTGATGAATCTAATTTTAACACCCAGCTTTATTTCAGGTTTTTCCTCAAAATTCTCCTAAAGATACACAATCATCACTAGACTGTACACAAATCATAGTATTAGTATGTATACACTCTGTTGGCACAAAACACTAGGATTTACAAAACAGTCTTTATATAATTTATGCAGCAAAATGTTATTCTGTTGTAACATGCAAATACATTTATACTATTTCTGCACGCCTGCAGGATTATAGAAATAGCGTTAAAACAATTTGCATTAGTTGCATTTGTGCCTATGTGTGGAAATAAAATCACCTTTTTCAGAACATTGCTGAAATGCTTTAGTATTCTCTCTTATTAAGTCACTTTCAGGTTTTTCACTAAATTTGTACCTTTCTTTAAAAAGAAAAAAAAAACATTACAAAAGATATACAATTGTGCTTTGGCATTTTATGATTGTCTGGGGAGCATCTGATTCTTAAGGGATATGTTCAAAACAGCTGTATAGAGAGGAAACCTGCACTTTGTGGCCCCAGTTCAATATCAATGTTCTTTGACTAATGTAAGCCATCATAGACTCCCTAAAGATATATTCTACAGCTTACATTCTGGCCTCCCTTCACTCCCTTTACTTCGCCTGTGCATTTTAGAGTTCATTTTGAGATTCTTTTATTTGTGTTTGAATCTTTAAATGGTCTTGCCCCGCCTTACCTCTCTGAGCTGCTTCACCCCTACGCTCCTGCTCGGTGCCTCAGGTCAGCTGATCAGCTGCTCCTGGAGGTACTGAGGTCAAAGCGAAAGCTCAGAGGGGATTAGAGCCTTTTCTGTTGTTGCTCTCAAGTTATGGAATATTTTACCTTTGCACATTAGACGCCTCTTCACTGACCATTTTTATAACTAGTCTTAAAACACATTTTTATTCCCTGGCTTTCGACTCAGCATGAGACTTTGCTCTTGTTTGTTCTATGTTTGTTTTATGTTTATTTTATGATTATTTATGTACAGCACTTTGTTTCAGCTGTGGCTGTGTTTAAAGCGCTTTATAAATAAAGTTGAGTTGAGCTTATCATGTACCTATCCATCTCTGATCTATGAGGGGAAGTCAACAGGGAAAGAACGAGATCGTTTCAGAGGATCATTTAGAACTTTCCTCAGAGTAATCCTAGACGGACTTGGAATGGATCGGTTCCGTCGGCAAGAAACCACAAATCATGCATCTTCATCTAGACAGCAAGGCAGCTTTTTTTTAAGGAAAGGTTACAAAATTCAGATACAAAAACATGACCTGAAGAAATACATTCAATCCTATAACCATCCCCGAACTTCAACACTCCACCTATTCGTTGTCCTGGAATATTTCAAACACCGAAAGACAGAAGCGAGGCTGGAAAACTACTCTCACGTAGGTTAGTGAGCGTATTTCAGTCATAGTTAAAAAAAGCATTACTATTTCTTACTAGGCACTTAAGAGTCAGTAGCGAGACCTTCACTCCGGTTCCAGTCACATTTCACATCGAGCAGCACTAACAACCATCAGCACAAAACCTAAACAGGTTTAAGACCAAGTTGCCACTGATCTAGTGTCAGTTAAATATTTGCCTCCTGCTGCAAAGAGAAACAAACTGATAACAGGAAATGTGCATCTCCCTAAAGCAGATAGAAGCACAAATACAAAGGAAACAGAGCAGGTAGGAGAGCAGGTGGTGTGGGGGGGGGGTAAATCTCTACTGTGATACTGAAAATGGTACAACCCATGTCACTTTGGAGGGGTGGAGCTAAGTGCATCAGTTTTCCACCTTGTGCTGATATGAATGCGGCCTGAATGTGATCAGGTGCTTACAACATATACTGTGATTCACTGGACACAGAGAGAATACAATCATTTTTGCACAAAGAGAGGAGAGGCAGGTCAGGGGGGTTGGTTAATAGCTTACTGAATGGGGGTAGAGTGTTAAAAAACAAACACATGGTATAGGTGTTTTGTGAGGCATGACTGTACATTTGGACAAAAATCACCCCTACTCCACGTTGCACCCCAGCTGCTCACACTCAGCCTGTGCAGTGAGCAGCCTGTGTACTGTATGTACCATCTAAATATAGAAGCTGTGAGAACTCTTCTGACGCCTGTAGCCTGCATCGACATTGTGGACACGTTACACTGTCTGGCACGGCCAAATACAAACTGAGCACCTCCTCCACGTGAACGTTTCCCATTATGTCCAGAGGTAAAGTACGATGCTGAGAAATCACACTTGAAACGTGTTAAGATATGCCTATAACAGCATGACGAGTACTCACATGGGCTCTATACTAGGTGAGTGCGTATTTCCAGTCAGGTTAGTCCGTGAGTAAAAGCTTCCTAACTGCTACAGCTCTTGTGTATGTGGATAGAAATAGAAATGGAAGATCCACCCCAACCAGATTTCAAAATAAGTCATTTTTTTATGATCTTGGGACATTTAAATGAACACGTCTCTTGCAAAGTTAGAAACAGAAGACATGTGAAGCTGAACTGCTACGCTGACAGGAGATGGATGACTGTTTGTGGACAGAATAGTAGTAGCCATAGTGATTTCAGAGATACGGGGACATTTTATACTTTGTAACCAAAATGTAGCTCATCTCCTTGTCAGAGATCAAAGCGACTTTATGAGTCCCCTGCAGTAGCTGTAGGTTTTGTCTCCTGATTACACTATAGATAATAACCTTGGCTCTTTGATTTCCAGCTCTGGGAGAGAGTTGGAAGATATTGAACTCAGATATTGATTTCAATATCCTCAACCTTTGTACTGCAATAGGAATATCGGGAATTCTGTCGTGGGGTGGATGTTTGATGTCGTTACTCTGAGAACCTGTGCTAAAAAGAAAACGTTACCAATACCAGTAACATTACCATCAATTCTGAAGACATCTTTATAATTACATATCGTTATATATCCTTTGGTATAATCCTTAAAACAAACTCAAACACACAAATAAACTAAATCTCAAAGGGCATGTTAGTTAGTCGGAACACTCAAATCAAAAGCATCTTAGGAGTCAAGGAAAGGAAACGAGTGGCAACCTACATTGCATTGGAAGGTGTCTGCTTGCAGGCACAGACCCACTCACTGGCCTGGGGATTTCACAGGGCAGGATCATTGTAATTCATGTATACACACATAAAATCAGTGAACATATTGCACTTAAATGTACATGACAAGACCGTGTACAGAGTACTTTGTAGCATCCATCATACCTCACACTCCTGGGGCCAGCATGCACCCACAAACCTGCAAAATATCTCCGTCCTTCATATCAAGCATCCTGAGCCATTGTGTGTATGTTTGCACCCAGTGACACACACGGTTTCATTTCCTCCCCCTCTCCTTCCCTTCTCGGAAGGCTTGTGTGGGCTCCGTCATCCTGCTATTCCCGTTTTCCCTCTTTCCGAACATTAGCGAGCCGTATAGCCCATCTGGTGCAGCTTTGCCAGCAGGCTCTGAGTGAGGTCGAAGGTGGTGAAGCTGATGCCCACAGTGATTGGCCCTTTGACCCAGTTCATGCTGAGACCCTTGAAGAGTCCGCGGATCACCCCTTCCTCCGCCACAATCTCCCGCATGGTGCCAATGATGGTGCCATACGTGTGGCCGGTGACGCCCGCGGTCTGCATGCGCCGCCGTACCACATCCAGAGGGTAAGACGCCGTTTGGCTAATGACACCGGCACAGGCTCCAAATGCCAAGTGCTCAATGACGTAGGGCTTCGGACGCCCACTTTGCTCTAGGCGGGACAAGAGGAAAGTAAAAGTGCAATTCAGTGAGTGAGTATGCGGTATTTACACACATGCAACATAAAGGCTGAAGAAGCAGAAGTTGGCTGCTGCTAGTGTAGTACCTGCGTGTAACTTTTTCAGTGTTTCATAGGTAAAAAAGCTGAGACCGGCGTAGGGCACCACACCCAGGATGGTGGGGGTGAAACCTCGATACAGCGTCTTCATGCCTTCTTCTTGCGAGATCCGCACAAACACATGCAGGATGTTACTGTACCTAAACAGAGGAGGGACAAGGGGGGAAAAAAGATGGAGTATGGAAGCACCTGTCACCATCACGCCAGATAAATCTGAGACCCATTCATTTCTTGAACCCCTTTGAGCTTTCCGGTCTCAGCCAGGATATCGTATATGCATGTGTGGTGTTTAAACATTGAGTTATTGAAGTAAAAGTGAGCAAACATTTAACTCCAATAGAAATTTGCCTTTAATTAATGACAACTTGTATGGTATGCAACTTTTCAAAGACTGGTAATAATCCCTCTCTAACATTGTGTGTTCAAAAGATGAAAAAAAAAGAAAGCTCAGATGTCAGATTCAGCCAGAATGCTCCAATAATAATTTTAGGAGAATTATGACAGTATTCTTAACTGTGACTGTGTTCTATTTTGGGTCCAAACTAATACCAATTGATGTATATAAACAACAGAAGACTGACTTACATCTCCTTGGGTGTGACTGCCATCCTGGCTCGTACCATGTCCAGAGGATAGGTCACCATGACGGCCGTGGTACCAGCCATTGATCCGGCCAGTAACCTTGGTAACGGAGGCAGGGTTCTGGGACACAGAGACAAAAGACACATTGATCAGCCTTACAAGTGTTTGAATTGGATAATACCTGAAACCTCTAAAAGATAGATTTCAAGTGAATTGTACTGGACTAAACCTCAAATCCTCCAGGAACATTTGCCTTCTAAATGTTTGCGAATGAACCAAAAGACAAGAGTAGTAAATCTCAAGTGGTCATTCCTACGACTAGTGGGTTAGAGAATATATTGCCACTTACTTCCCCTGGAAGCCGAAGTAGCCTCCCAGCAGCCCCTTGTACTGCTCGTGGGCACAGAACTGGATGGCAGCATATGGGACGACTCGCACCATGGTGGCAGAGTTCCCCCTCCACAGACTGAAGAAGCCATCCTTCAGGTAGGTACGGTAGATCAACCAGTACACCTCCTGTAATGGGGCGTGCATATGTAAGCACGTGCACATGCAAAGTCTGGATTGACGATAAGCCACCTGCCTCTAGACAGTGTTAAACTTCCTGCACAAATACCTAGACCTGTTTAAACGTATAACATATTCTGATGAAAGTCTTAAAGACCAAAAGCTTCATTGTAAATTGCGTGGATGCAAGTGTGCAGAAGCTCTTCTTCACTGTAGCTTAAACTCGCTAAAAGGAAAAACCCTTAAACATGTGGCTGATGTAACTGCAGTGGATGAGAATTATCCTTTTCTTTGTCAATGAGAAGCAGACAATTGCATTATCAAACAATTCTGGTGAAATGTGTGATGAGCAAACCTACTGTGGCAGAGAATCTTGCTGAGGACACTGCAAAAAAAGAAAAGAAGAATAAAGAAAACTGTAAGTGGATGTGCTGCTCACCAATACAATTATTTAAGTCCATTTTAAGTATAACAACAAAGAAATATTTCATTGGCTACAGTGAGAATGTCTACAGAACTTTAAGTATAGACATGATCATGCGTCATCCCCGTGGGTCATTTAATGCTCATTTGCTATAATCTAAGACTATATTCCTATTTATAGCTCGATAATTAAATAGAGCATCCAACTTGCCTTGGAAGATAATTTTGGTTCTGTCCAGAGGGGCTACAGCCGTCTTGGCCACAGCTCCTGCTAAAGCCCCTGAGAAGAGCGAGTTGAGAACCGACCGAGTCTGCTTCCGGTCCTGCACATGATGGAGGAATAACACTTACTGATAACGTCACCAATAGTAAATGTATTTATCTGGCCTTATTGTTTAGTCCAACTAAGGTACAATTAGTCGATGAATTCTAAGTATCTGAATAAGAGCCAACTGAAAACATTGAGCGGCATTGGGCTGAGCAGACGTGAACCTAAAACCAAAATCACCCAAGTCGTGTT
The DNA here is from genome assembly GCA_900660315.1 of Diretmoides pauciradiatus. Taxonomy (NCBI): domain Eukaryota; kingdom Metazoa; phylum Chordata; class Actinopteri; order Trachichthyiformes; family Diretmidae; genus Diretmoides; species Diretmoides pauciradiatus. The sequence continues at coordinate 2,356 of CABFOS010041514.1, read as the reverse complement.
TGAGTTGCTGTAGATCATTAAACTAGGCGTACATAAGGATAATGGGTGACATCTGCTCAACTGGCTCAGGCAGAATACCTTACAAACGGGTGCAGAGTTCCTTACAGCAGCCAGCAACACAGATCTATTTTTACAGTGATTGTTTGAGAAAGACAGAGAGCAGCAGCTGTCCAGTTCAGTTCACACACAGCCTATGTGCTATTTCTATGAGGTCTCACACAGCGGCTAGCACAAGGAAGAACAAATACTTCTCTGGCAAAACTCAATAGCCTGTTCATGGAGACATCGCAATGTTAAGACATAAGAACAAGGTCACTCCCTGTTACAGTAGAGACCCTGTTACTGTATCAGATCTCTGGGATTACCTGATAATGAAAGGCAAGTCATTGCATTCCACACTTGCATAAAGACTAGGGCTGACCTGAATGCCTGAAGCTTTGATCGTTGTCATGGTAATCGACGTCCAAATCAGTATTCGAAAGCTTTATTTTTTTTTTTGTTTAAACTAGGACAGTTTGAGCCTGTGAGAAAGCAGGCTTACTGACAGCACAGTAGGGCGGCCAATCACAGCATGCGTCAAGATAATAAGTACTAGCCAATCATAGCAGAGTAGGGCGGGATTTGCTGCAAATGCGGAGTGCAAAAAACAACTAGTAAGATGTCGAAAAAGTCAAGCGTTAATCAATCACATCAATAAGACAGCGTGTAGCTTACCTCTGGTTGACTGGAGTCCCGTGGCAGCACTTCTCCCTGCGTGAGCGCTCCCTGTTGTTCCTGGACTCCATTCCCCATCCCGGGCTAAACACAGCTGTCACTGGCCCAGCTCATGTACTCCAGCCACCGGGGGGCGACTATGCCAGGTGCTGTAAACTAGGGAGAGTTGGAAACAGAGAGAGTAAGGTTAGGGGGTGTCATGTGTCGTTTCCATTTTAATAATGTGGCTGTTGTGAAGCCCTTTGAGACTGTAACTATGTTTAAGTTAACTTATAGACCTTCGTTCTTATTGAGAGAAGATATGGAAGGGGCTCAAAATCTGACGGAGAATGTCATCCTATAAACTTAGGCCGACTGTATTCCTCATCTCATTCTGCCTGATCGACTGTTTGTTAGGATCAAGTGACATGAATTAGATCAGAACTATTACTCGATCAACTGCCATGTAAGCATCGTCTATTAATTAAGACCTTTGTGCTTTGTGTTCAGGAGCAGCTATCACACATTACTCATAATAAGTTTAAAGAGTCTAGCCTATGATTATGAATATGCATGGTTCTAGTTTAGATAGATAGATAGATAGATAGATAGATAGATAGATAGATAGATAGATAGATAGATAGATAGATAGATAGATAGATAGATAGATAGATAGATAGATAGATAGATAGATAGATAGATAGATAGATAGATAGATAGAAATTTGGTTGTTGCAGCAGCAGGAAGTAAAGACAGCCAAGATAGAAGATACAATAGTATATTGACAAAGTAAAGATAAACAGAATGTAAAAAGACAAATAATAATAATAATACATTTTATTTAAAAGCACCTTTCTGGAAACCCAAGGACACTGTACAAGAGAAACCAATACAATAAAACAGTAGAAGTACAATAGAACATTACAAAAAATAACAGCAACGAAAGAAAACAAAACAAAATGAAGAAACAGTTCAAAATGGAGGGAAATAGAATTAACGCAAATAGTAAACATATAATATAGTAATAGTATTTACGGGGGAAACCCTGTTGCGACATTAAGAAATGAGATTCTCTCTTCCCAGCTTCTCAAGAACTACCAGCAACAAAGAACTTGCAGACCTTTTAAAAAATGTGTTTAAAATATTTTAGCTTCAAGGTTTCTTTGCCTTCTTGCTGACTGTAGCAGTGTGTTAGCATGTGGGTGGTTATTTTCAATCAATAAGATACTTTACAATGCAAAACTCTAACAAATACTTATCTGGGACATAATCCAGTTGCCTTGACCAGTTGGTGCACCCTTCAAGGCTATAAAAAGACACTGGGCAAAGTAGAGCTAGATGTATGTATGTGTGCATGTTACACACAAAAACTGACAAAGTTGATGACATGTGGGTGAAAGGTGTCTATCCAAGCAAAGCTGAAAGTAAATACAACATTTCCCCGCCCTCTCACACACACCAGACCAACCCAGTCTTTAACCACTTCTTAGTATGAGTAGCAAATTCTTCCAATGAAGATTAACCTCAGTGTGAGAAGAACTTTAAATCAGGCACAGTCAAGAATCTTTTAGTTTTTCAATGAGTTAATCAGTGTACTGCACAATCACTTATTCTTGAGTCAGGTCAAAGTACATTTTTTGCAACAGCAAGGAGAATGGGGGAA
>CABFOS010041495.1:3418-14183 GCA_900660315.1 Diretmoides pauciradiatus | reverse complement strand
CTGAGGACAAGGCTCTATCAACCTCCTGTCCTCAGTCAGGAGGTTGATAGAAGCCTTGTCCTCAGTCAGGAGGTGATAGAGCCCTGTCCTCAGTCAGGAAGTTGATAGAGTCCTGTACTCAGTCAGGAGGCTGATAGAGTCCTGTCCTCAGTCAGGAGGTTGATAGAGTCCTCCTCAGTCAGGAGGTTGATAGAGTCCTGTCCTCAGTCAGGAGGTTGATAGAGTCCTGTCCTCAGTCAGGAGGTTGATAGAGCTCTGTCCTCAGTCAGGAGGTTGATAGAGTCATGTCCTCAGTCAGGAGGTTGATAGAGTCCTGTCCTCAGTCAGGAGGTTGATAGAGTCCTGTCCTCAGTCAGGAGGTTGATAGAGTCCTGTCCTCAGTCAGGAGGTTGATAGAGTCCTGTCCTCAGTCAGGAGGTTGATAGGGTCCTGTCCTCAGTCAGGAGGTTGATAGAGCCCTGTCCTCAGTCAGGAGGGTGATAGAGTCATGTCCTCAGTCAGGAGGTTGATAGAGTCCTGTCCTCAGTCAGGAGGTTGATAGAGCCCTGTCCTCAGTCAGGAGGTTGATATTGCAAGAGGTCGGTTATCTTAGGGCAGATAAGAGTCTTTTTATGTGAATTTATGCCCCTTAAAATGTTTGGGTGAAGCAGACGAGATTTAGCTCTTAGTTCAAGACAAGTGGCAGCAGTGTAGAAGTGAGTGTCATTTTCAACCATAACAGCACAAATAACTGACATGAAAATCTCTAAATAAATATACAGCATTTACTCTAATATAAGGGGGATAATTTTCTGGGGAAGGAACCCCATGCCCCCCACTCTAATTGTGCCCCCCCAGAATTGAGTCTTGCCTGACGCCCCTGGTTCTACATGTAGCCTGGCTGATTCAGTCATTCAGGCTAATATAAGTCAACCTGACCAATATGCAGGAAGTGTTGTTACGACGGTTAATCAAAGCCCACTCATCCATCCATATACATGTAGATGTCAATTATGCTTATTATCATTTTTATGTTGCTATAAAGTATATTAATGAAAATATGTGGGTCAAAGACTTCCATCTCACAAGCAAGACATAATGTTCAAAAACAACAATCAAGTTATTTATTACCACAATTTCAACTCAATATTATTTTACTCGCAAAACAAATGTATTTACATATGTACAGTACTTATAAGATTGCAAACTGTAAAGCAAGTGCAAACAGTTAAAATGGCAATAATCATGAATGTTTGAATGACAAACTGCAATGCCTTCTCCAATTTACGTTTAATTTACGTGAACACCTATTATAAATCAGACAAATTCTTCTTCTCACTGGCTCAGTTTCTATTGTAAGGCCAACCATAGAAGACACAAATTTCACTTCCAAGATGAAGAAATTAGTTTTTTTGTTCTCTGTATCAGATGGGAGCAGATTGTCAGACTTCTAGATGAATCCTGTTCAATACTTGGTGCGGTATCAGCTTGTGAAGTGCCTCCGTTGTTTGGTTATTGATTGGATATTGCAATTCACAGAGGCTTTTGGTATATCGAGAACCATCTGGTCACTCTCTCTGGCTGCTAACTGTCCCGAAGCTCGTCCTCTGTGCTTGTGTTGTCCTCAGAGCTGCAGATCACGGCGTGCATAGACCGGTAAGGGTTCTCCGCATCCGACCTTGTGTCGTCTTTATTTTTTTCTCTTTTCATTCCGATACCCCGAGGCTTCTCTATAGTTCGTCTCCTACTGCCATCACCTTGAACCTTTGCACCGATATCTGTTGATAAACCCTCTGTCCGTCCCCGCACCAAAGGTAGCTCCTCTTTAACAGTGGGGAAGCACTCTATCTCCACCGCTGCCTTGTGTTTCATCCCCTCCAACTTTCTGTACATCACTCCGATCTCCTCAGGCTTTCTAGACTGGTGGGATGATGTGAAGTCTCCGGGCTGGGGCTCTGGCAGAAAATCGGTTTCCTGAACGCTGCCGGATAAGCGTGAAGGAGGAGGGGGAAGTGACAGCCTCCTGGTGTAGACCCCCTGTCGGCCGAGGGGGCCTGCCGAATGCGAGGGATCGTATTCACTGGCGAGTACTTCATTGTAGTAGGACAGCTCCTCCGGCAAGTACAAGGGTCGATTCAAATTCACCTGTCGATCACGGAAAGAGGGGGGATTTAGGGGGCAATGTGGAACAACAATGTTTTGCCCACAATGTTTTGTTGCTTTTGCCATGTCCCACTCATCATGTGGATTTAAGATGATCTCACAGCTGGATCTATGCTACTCGCCACACATTGGGGACACTGTACGATAAACGGAGGCCATGGCGTTACTGCCATCTTGTGCAAAGCTAACACCACAACACAGAGCGCCACGAGAGCTACACCATTAACACCACGACGCAACGAAAACGCAGCACCACACTGTCACAACCATCACGACACTGAAGCCAACGTCTTAGAAAAGCATGGAGGAGAACTCACCACTTTACACCACATTAAGCTCTACGTAAGCAGCAAAAAGAAACATGCAGGGATGGAGAGAGTAAAGATGAGGAGTGGAGGAAAAGAGCAGCTTACTGTATACCCCTAAGCTCTTTTCAATAGGATCGCTTTGTGAGTTTAGCGCGACTAGCCGAGCGTCTCGCTGGTTTAGGAGTGGGGTCAAAGGTCACGGAGTATGAAATTACAGTTGAAGTGATTCTGAACTTTCTTTTAGGATAGGATATTAACAGAAGAACTGCTACAGATATGAGGATTGTTCAAGTGATCTTTTCTAGCTGTCGTGTTTAACAAAATGCTGATTTTCTTTCTTTCTTTTCCCTTTTTTTTACTGTTTCCTCAGAACCGTATGTAATAAAGCCTTGTAGCATCCTGATCCCACAGATATTATTCAAGTCATGCGCGAGGTCTTAACCTGTCCCTCGCTGTCATTGTGTGCTTCCTGATCTGTCTTTACGTCAATACGTCTGTTTGCATTCACTATGCGGATGTGTTAGACAGCCCTTACCACGTTCGGCTGCGTTCCGAGTGCAACAGCCCCTCCGTCGGCTGGCTCCCGTCTGCCTCTCCTTCTCCTGATAATTCGGAACAGCAGAACCAACACGACCACAAACAGCAGCAGGATCACGGCTGCGATCCCTCCGGCCAGCTTGGTCTCCATATCCCCAAACATCTGCCCCTCTGCGATCGGACCCCGGGGAACTGCAGTGGTGGAGAAGCGAGGCCAGGAAAAATCCCCCCATTAGATTCTCTTATACTGTTATATATCATCAATCTGATGACGCACTCAATGATTTCCCCCCCTACTTTTTTTAAGACGTGGTGTAATTTACTTCACTACTCCCTCAACTTGCCTCGTCTACTTCTGCTTCAATTTGTGGCTTCCTGCATTTCCCAGGACAAGAGTTCTTTTCCAGTTGAGAAAAAGTGAGAATCGTGCCCTTTCCCCAAAACACAAAATGTGTTGTGGTGTTGTGTTGCATTCTGCTCTACTGAGGCTACAGTCAGTGGAGAAACTGGTATCTCTTCCCCTTGTTCTATGGATTTCTCCTTGTGATTATTGATCGTCGGTCTAGAAAGAAGCCGTTGCTCTTTGATATTTCTTTGAGACATTTACCACTGCCATTTTTCTGCTATTTAACTCCATTGTAGCTGCTGGAAATATCTCATTATGTTGTCTATGTTGGGCCAGTTATCCACAGGAAGAAAAGCATGCAGATGCAAATTCTCCCTGACAGTCACAGGTTTCTCATGAGTTTTCTCAAGATAGAGCCGTCTCTGTTCATCTCAATACTAATCAGTGGCACTCATCCTGCTTTCTAAGGCCCTTTGTGTGTTGTCATTGGCAAGAGTCATTGGCTCTGAGTAAGGCATGGAGTGGGAGATAATGGATCTCATCTCATTAGGGAGGGTCAGATTAATATTCCTTCAATTGGACAGATTATCTTGTGGCCACAATCAAAGCCCACTAGTACAGATGACCTGAGGGTGTCCTCACCTCACATTCAGGACCGCTGCGCTGCCACAGCAAAGGGGATTGAGTTGTTGTAATCTGCTCACTTTGTTGTTTCTGTCCTAGGACTTTCATTACATGTGTGTGCAGAAAACGACTCTTCCTCGGGGTTTACTTTCCCTCGGCGTCGCTTGTCTGTAATGCTTTCTGCTCACCTGGCTGCCCGCTCTGGAGGATTTCAATGTCCACGGAAGCTGTTGTCGTCTCGCCTGATTCCTCATCCCTGGCAACCACCTGCAGGACCATAATATATCCAGAACACCCAAAAACAGGATTTCCATTTAGTTTATTCAATCAATTCATTCATTAATGGCATCATCAAAAGTTTCAAATGATCCCCCTCCACCTTTAAGCCTTCAAAGATCAAGCTCCTATAAGAGCAGCCAACTCCTAATAGACAGTAAAGAGTGGAGTCAAGCTGTAATGCTTTTGTAATCCTACAGTAAGACCATGATGCCGGGATCACGCTGCACACAGTAGTCTTATTTGGGGACAACTAAGTTGCCTAAGACAGCCCCGTAATTCAGGTGGCCAGAGGATTAGACTGACAACTAATTTCCTTAAAGCATGGCAAGCAGTGATTTATTAGTTGCCATGCCAACACTTAATCAGTGAGCCAATTATTGTTCTTTCATGCATTCTCCTATTTTTTACTATTATACTACACTACTTTGAAAAACCTTTCAGACAATACATATCAGTAACTGTTGTATAAAAGCCATAATTGCCATAATTATTTACTGTGATTATGTATGCAGCTATATTTAAGGCACTATATTTCATGGTTGCATATATGTATTTTAATATAGTTGTGTTTGAAATGAATGTAGTAAAATTAAGTTTCATGCAGCTCCGCATCATCTCCAAACTCAGATCAATGCTCTGTACCCCTGACCTGGAGAAAGACATCCACACCTTCATATCCTCCCGCTTTGATTACTGCAACTCGTATATTTTGGTAACACTCAGTCTTCTTTATCCTGTCCCCAACTAGTGACAGCAGCAAGAGTCAAGGTCAAAGAAGAGGGATCACATTACTCCCATTCCTGCCTCCCTACACTGGCTGCCTGTTAGATATAGAATTCATTTTAAAATCCTGATGTTTGTTTACAAGGTGTTAAATGGCTCCGGCCCCTCATACATTACAGAACTTCTGTCCCCATATCACACGGTTAGAGAACTGAGATCGTCTGACCAAAGACTTCTGTCTGTCCCTTGTCACTATGGGCTCTGTGTGTCCATCTGCCTTTACTTTTATTAATTATTATTATTATTATTATTATTATTTATCATCATCACTCTGAACACCTGGTGATGCAGCACATTAAGAAATGTCTCCCTGCAGACCTAGATCCACTACAGTTCACCTATAGAGCCAATAGAGCCGCAGAGGATGCAATTCCCATCATGCTCCACCTCTCGCTGTCTCACCTTGAGCAGAAGAATACATATGCCAGGCTTCTGTTCATTGATTTTAGCAGTGCCTTTAACACCATCATCCCACAGCAGCTGGTGGAAAAAACTGCAGCTGTTAAAGGTTGATAACAGCATCTGCAACTGGGTCTTTAACTTCCTGACTCAGCGACAACAAACAGTAAGGGTAGGCAGCCGAACATCAAAATCCATCACAGTGAGCACAGGCTCTCCCCAGGGCTGCGTGCTGAGCCCTCTCCTCTTCAGCCTGCTCACCCACGACTGCACAGCAGCAACCACATTGTCAAGTTCGCAGATGACACAGCCGTGGGAGGCCTCATTAAGGACAATGATGAGTACATACAGGGAAGAGGTGAGGCAGCTAACAACATGGTGCAGACATCACAACCTCTCCCTCAATGTGGATAAAACCAGGGAGGTTGTGATAGATTTCAGGAGGGCTCACAAACAACAACATGAACCCTTACTGATCGATGGAACTGCTGTGGAGAGGGCCAGCAGTGTGAAATACTTGGGAGTTCACATCGCTGATGACCTCACCTCGTCCACCAACAACATGGCAGTCGTCAAGAAAGCACAGCAGTGGCTCCATTCCCTCCGCAAACTCAGACAAACTGGCCTCCCCACCTCACATTTCATCACCTTCTACAGGGGAACTGTGGAAAGTATCCTCACTTACAGCTTCATTTCCTGGTTCGGCGGCTGCAGTGCCATGGAAAAAAAGCAGCTGAACAGAACTGTAAAGACCATGCAAGATCATCAGTGCTTCACTTCCCTGCCTGATGGAACTATATCAGCAGTGCTGCATCCGCAAAGCGACCTCCATCATCATGGACCCTCAGCACCCCTCCCATCACATCTTCTCCCTACTGCCTTCAGGGAGAAGGTACGCGAGCATCAGCTGTAAGATGACCAGCTGAACAGCTTCTTTTCTCAGGCTGTCAGGCTGGTCAATGGACTGTTCCCTCTCCCTACATATATACACCCACACACACTCCCCTTCCTGACAGCTAGCTACCCGTCAAGGCAACAGAATGGACTACATTGCACTACTACAGTAGCACTTTAAGTGAAACATCGGCACTTTCTTTGTGATTTGATGGAGTGTGTCTGTATGGTATCTATGATTTTAACCTTTGCTATCTTGTTTTAAATTTTTCTTAATGTTTTAAATTTGTCTTACATTTTATTAATATTCATTACTGACTTTTAATGCACTGTCTGTCACTGATGAGGAACAGTATTTCATTTTTCTGTGTATGTAAGTACTCAGTCAAAATTACAATGTAGTAAATCTTGAATCTTGATTCTTCTTCTCTTCTATTGTATTTGTTTTCCCTGTGTATGCTGTAAAGCACTTTGGATCAACTGTGTTGTGTGTAAACTGCTATATAAATAAAGTTGTATTGAGTTGAATGATTTTATCAGTATTTATCAGCATCAGGGATATTATTTGTTTTTTGGTGTAGCATTTTATAAAGTGCTATTAGTACTAGTAAAGGCAATGATAGCAGTAGTAGTAATAGCAGTAATACCTCAAGGATGTGTCTGTCAAAAGCTCGTAGGTGGTCGGTCCTAGCGATCAGAACCCCGTCCTGGGTGATGTGGTACAGTTCACTGACCGACGGCGGATGGAGGGAGTAGTGGATTTTTGGATTAACATCCTGAAAATATGGAGGTGATGTAATGAATCACGAGGCATTCCTCTATGATTCTATATAGTGAAAGGGCAAGTTGACGATAAAGGCTGACCAGGATTCTTTTAATTCATAAAGTGAGAGAAAGAGCTCCACGTATCTATTCTTACATTGCTGAAGTCCTTGTCTGTGGCCTGGATGAGCAGCACTTGGTTCCCAAAGGTGGAGATGATGGCGGCAGGGCTGGAGCTCTGGACGACAAAGCCCTTGTAGGTAGTTCTGTTGAAGGCAGGAGGGAAGTTGTTCTTGGCTAGCACTCTTACCAGTGCTGTCGTCACACTGTACTTCATGGGATCATTCAGCTGAGATGCCTGTAGGCGGTAGATGCAATATTGCTGAGATCTATTTGTTGTAAACTTGTAAATAAAGAAGACATCCATGAAACATAAACCTTACCATGATGCGCAGGGTGAATGTGGGTGTCTCTTGTCTGTTGTTCACAGGTCTGGTTAATGTGATCTCTCCTGTCCGGCTGTCAATCACAAATCGGCCATGGTCAGCACCTGCTGGGTCAAACATACATATATTGGTAGGGAAATCTGCTGGATTGCTTCAGGGAGATTACTTCAGGTCACAACACAGGAAGAGGATGTTCTTCTTCCAGTGCAAATGGAGCTAAAACTTTCAGACTTTCCTAGACATTTTACAGGAAGCAATGGGTTTTATAGGAAATGTAGTATTCATTTTGTGAAACTAGCACTAACTAGAAGGCACTTGGAGAGTGCAAACCTTTGCCAATGCTGAACAATTATCCTGCTTGCTGTTACACTCATAGTTATGGCTAAAAATTATCTAATGGCAAAAATTCCAAATCCAGATCACCACCAAAATCAAATTAAACGTCCCTTGGCCCAAAGCCTATCTTCTTCTTCTTCATCTTCTTCTTCTTCATCTTCTTCTTTCGGCTAAATCTCATAAAAACCATTCATAGGTTTTTGAATTCTACTGACAAACAAACAAACTAACGGGGTTAGTTTGTCCTCATGACTGTAATGTAAATCTTTTTAACATAACAGCAATTGTCAAGGATTCTCAGTGCCAAGTTTCCCAAAAGCACTTTAGCACCACAAAGATCCTGTTTTCAATTCTGCTCAGGTTGTCCACTTGCAGTCTAATCCAACATGTCTAACAAAATTGAATGGGCTATTAGAGTTCAGTCCTCACCTGAAAGAACTGTGTAGGTCAGAGGAGTATCAAGGCTTCTGTCCCCGTCCTCTGCATGTATCGGACCAGGAGAAAAATCCAGAATCATGTCCTGAAAAAGTGATAAATGCAGTCCAAGTGTAATTCATTGTTTGGTGCACCTACTTTCCCTCGACTTTCCTCATCTACTTCTACTTCAGTTAGTGATTTCCTAGAATGGCTTTCGACAACCCCCAGAGGCCGCTAACTTGATTTTTCCTTTTCAGAAAATGCCATGTCAACCTGTATGTCTTTCTCTGTGATGTTGGCTGTGTAGACGGGGTTGGTGCAGACAGGGAGATTCACGTCTGGGGAGGCTGGGGTGCAGGGAATGAACTGTGGATACTGGTCGTCCCCGTCCATGATGTTCAAAGTCAAGGTGGCAGTGGTGTTGTACTTCTCCCTGGTGTTGCTTTCCTGTATAATACATTGTGATGTCAAACAATAGATGAGACCAAAGATTCAGAGTGTCAGAAATGTCCATGACAGGTACTGTTATGGTGGCAAAAGTTAAAAGCCTTTATTTCACATTGGCAATATGAAAACTGACTGATGGGTTTGAGCTCAAATGAGTCTTCATCAGGGCGCAGGGTCACACCTTGATGAAGGCTAATTTGAGCTGAATAGCGTTGGTCAGTTTTATAGCCGCACTCGACAACTTTGTATGTTGGAAGCACCAAATGCCAGTGAGAGGTAACTTCGATACCCGGTGACATCATTAAACTGTTTGCTGTTTACCACCTGTGATGCTTCATATCAATGCCAAAGGGCCGAGAGAGGCAATAAATCTAACGTTGGTGAGTGCAGCTTTCTCTGGAATGTAGCGCTCATCGCTGTTTCGGAGACAATTTTGATTTGTCACTTCCTGTGGGCAGAGAAGTGACCACAACCGACACCAGAATCCAATTTGGGCGAATACAGTAGGCTATTATGGAATGTCAATTAGCAGGGATGGGACGCTCTTCTCTATTACAGCCCCACTTTGTGATTTAGGCTGATAAGACGGGTAGATTTTTACATTCAAATCTTGAACCCTAACTAGCCTCCTGTGGAAGCAAGTATAATACATCATACTTACAATGCATCACATTTTAATCTTTGAATGATTGTGCTGTTAGTTTTTTTATGCGCGAGTCTACCCATCTTGTGAGCAGAGCTAATGCTATTAGATGACGAGGCAGGCAGTGGCACAGTAATACCCTTTGGCTGTAATTATTGTCCTCTGGCCTTAATGCCTTCCTGTTTATTAATGAAAAGGGGATTAACATGTATTACCGTGGCATAGATGACCAGCTGCAGTTGGGTTTTGGTCTCATAGTCCAACGGTTTGTCCAGCACCACATTCCCACTGTTTGGCAAATCTATCCTGAAGTAGCTGGCGTCGGGCTGCGGCGGAGATAACACGCATGCTTAGTAATGGTCATCAGTGCATGGTTTGCTCACAGAGCTATGGTAAGTAGATCAGAGTAGCATGCTTTATAGGATCAACAAAGGCAGGAGAAAAACAAACAAATAAGTTCCAAAGGAGAAATACAGTATATTCTAGCTTCCTTAGCTACGTCATACCAATGATTGGTCAATGATGTAGCTAATAATGTCTCCATCCGCATCAACTGCCCGGACAGTGAAGACTACAGAGTTCACGGCTGCGAGCTGGAGAAGGATGAAACATTTGTTGAGCCATAAATTATTAGAAAGCAAGATAACATAAACTTCACATTTGCTAACAACAAATTGACAGTAAGCAGCCTTCAGTACACATTTTATACCTCACTGATGTAAAATGGCCGTATTGTCTCCTGCAGGAAGTATGGTTTGTTGTCATTTTCATTCAGAATCTCAACCATGATCCTGTACTGGCTCTGAGGAAAGAAAGAACAAATTGTGCTGAGGACAATATTGTTGTCAATAGTACTGTGATGTACTGGTTAGACACATGCTGCAGTAGTTCACCTGTTTTACTTCATCTTCATAACATGTCAGTACTGCCAAAAGTATAGATCCAAGAACCTTTGGGACAGATGTAGATTTCTTTTAATGAAATGTTCAGTGTATTTCTGCCAGTTTACAACATTTTCAGGACCAATTCGGGAACGTGTACCTCTCGATCCAGCACTTTTGAAGACGAGGCGTTTAACCGGATGGCTCGACCCTCTAAGAAGAACCAGTCAACGTTCTCTCCACTGAGGCACAGGCGAATTCTATTGCCCCCCGGGTCCCCGGCGATGCTGAGGTTTGCTATTAACTGTCCCATCGGGCTGTTCTCTCTGATCGTCGCAAAGATGTCAGACCCCCCGAGGCACAAACTGGCTGGGGAACAAACCAAGTAGACATTAGACATTGGATCCACGGTGGCGCAGTGGTAGCGCTGTTGCCTCACAGCTAGAAGGTCCCCGGTTCGATTCCCACGTGGGTCACTCGGACTTTTCTGTGTGGAGTTTGCATGTTCTCCCCGTGCTTCC
>CABFOS010041490.1:5718-22319 GCA_900660315.1 Diretmoides pauciradiatus | reverse complement strand
GATTTTCTTAGATTCTTAGAAGGACCACATTGGAAATAAGTGTTTCAAATACTTTCATGTGCTATCCTCTGGGAAATACTACATCTGTGATGTATGTATTCATTTTAATCCCAAAATAAAATCAATCAATCAATCAATCAATCAATCAATGGTAATAATAGGATAGTGAAATTATGATAATTATTATAACAACAATAATAATAATAATAATAATAAGAAGAAGAAGAAGAAGAAGAAGAAGACAATATAATGTTAAGATATTTATGTTATTATTGTTATTAGTATTATTATGGGATGCTTTACTGATCCTGGTAGGAAAACCCAAACTTCACAGAGAGGTTAGAGTCAGCAACCAAACATATCTCTGGAGCTGGAAGGTGTTCAGTTCAGCAGGGCGGATGTTTTCTGACATGAGGCTTGAACCTGAGTTGTCCTTTTCCCTGAAACCAGTAGGTCACCCTGCTGCCCCACATGTAGACAGCACTATTGTGTATTCATGTATACAATGCATTTAAACTACCAAATGCACACCCTACTTAAATAATCTGCACAAATGATGGGGGAATAACTGCATTGGATGCTGTATATAGAAACAAATATTTTTTTTTCAGATCTGTGCTATGGGGGGAGAGGTCATCAGTGTTATCATCCCACATCCACGACCCCTAAATAGACACGCACATAGACAACATGCAGGTGCCGATTTGAGAAGATCATTGTTCCCCTTTACTACTGTAGGTAGGAAGTAAAACCTACACTATGATCAAAATAGTTGTCCCAATGCATCCACTCATTGTTCTAACTTCTAGTTTGTGAAGCAAAAGGTAAATTGTGACTCTTTCTCATTTTACTGCAGAACATGTGGAACTCTGGTCCCCTGGTGGTCCCTGGACCCCACTTTGGGAACCACTGGAATAGAGTACTTCTTCATGTTTTTATATTTGTGTTGCACAAGTAAGTATCCTCTAATATGACTGAAATATATAATAACAATGATCGTCACAGGTTTAAGACCCTTTTGCAGAGGCAGTGGCACAGTGCATGACACTCAGAAAGCTGACGATGACAACAGCACCACAATGTAACTATTGAACACAACAGAGTTTCTGAGTTTCATGTACAATCCACACCTGAAATAATGCTGATTTTCACACCAAAACACTGTTTGAGCATTTATCTGCACTGCTTTTCCTTTCAAATTTACAGTAAATGATCTCCAGTGTAGAAGGGCAACAGACTTGTGTTATGTTGAAGAGGAAGCAACTGCGTTATAGTGAAATCATCTTTATTTGACATATCATGTGAAATCCCGCCATTATCAATGGCACCAGAAAACTGAACACTCATTTGTAAACAACAAGAAATAATATATAAGATTTGGTGGCAAAACCAAGATGCATATACCAGCTTTTTGCAAATTAGACCATTGCTCCTAAGATACTGCATGTTTTTAAAAGCCAGAAATAATGAATGTGACAAAAAAGAGTGAAATATATATCGTCATATCAGTTGAGTTATTACACTGTCAATTGATGGCTGACGTTCATAACATCAGGAGAGATAAGACCTCTGACCTCCGTCATTATTGCAGAGACGTTGACTTATTGTCCTGACACGTTCCCATTCGACTTGACCTGGGAATTTGACTGCAGTGGGCAGGACAAGATATTCTGGCAAAACTTGACAGAGTCAATATTAACACTGAGGTCAAACAGGAGCCAAACATCTCTGACAAGGGCAAATATGAAAACTGTCTGAAGACGTTTTATACCTATTTAATGCAACAACCTGACATAACATTGAAATAAACAACAACAAAAAACAAGGCATGAGTACAGATGGTTTGGCCACAAACTCCTATGGATGATATCGTCAGACTGCCCAGCTCAGTTTGAGACAGCAATTATCTCACAGTGTAAGTAAAGGTCAATTCTACATCTGCAATAAACACCTTTCTGTTTCCATCTCTACAGATTCATTGATAAGATTTCTCCTTTTCTAAAGAGAAACACAGGCAGGTAACGTCTTGAGCAGACTAGAAATCACACAGGTTAGCTCAGGGTAAAATGTGTGAGTGAGTGGTGCTGGGGGGTCTATGAATAGACTAGTAGTGTTCAGAGAACCCTAACACGTCGGTCATGGTGGGTTGACACAAACTAGACGAGAGACAGAGAGAGGAAATTAACAAAAAGAGAGGAAGAGTCTGGCTTCTGCTTGTCCACTCGTCTTCCCTCTCCCCTGGGCAGCATGTCCCTCTTGATGTCCTGCAGTGGGAAGCCATCACAGTCCAGCTCTCCTCTCTGAAACACATAGTTGGTCCATAACAGGTCACGTGGTGATGCTGTGAGGGGATGCACCGTTTCCTTTTAATCAGTGTGGTGTTGGGGATGATTTCCCTTTGATACATGAGAAGAGCTGTGATTTACCCCTGAACCTGAAGTATCCTTATACATATGGCAAGGCTCAGCCACTGACAGGCCTCCTTCACTAGTGATGTATAATAGGAGTATTGCTATCACCACAACATGGTTTGTGTGTTCAATATCTGTGCAAAAATCACCGTGCAGTGAAGCGCCTCCTTACCGGTGATGGGAAGCAGGGATGCCGGAGAGATAAACCGTGCATCCTCTTCACATCCGCGTCTGTGAGCAGAGCGCCCATCACAACATGTAGATGATGTAGGACAGAAAGACGAGTCCCATGATGGCGAAGAACATCAACACCAAGATGTCAAACATGATGGCAAATGTTAGAAATGGATGATGCTGATGCACGAAGGATACGCAGCCGCAAAAAAAGCAACACGCCACCGCCGGTCCACAGCACGCAGCTCGGGAGAGATCGGAAATGATCGGCAGTCAACGGAGTGACCCCTCCCCCTTCTCCTCTTCCTCCCCCTTCTCCTCTTCCTCCCCCTTCTCCTCTTCCTCCCCCAAACAGACGTGTACGGTCCTGATAGACACTAGTGGTGGAAAGTTAGAAGCTTTTTTCAGCTCGGATCTTCGGATCTCGTTCAGTCAAACGAACGCATCTTTTCGAGTCGGATCACGGATGTTCATTTGCGCATGCGCAAATCGAAGGACAAAACAACGAGTGCAGGTACCGATTCGGATCGTAGGTGCCGGATCATTGAAATAATGAGCATAAGCAAATCCAAGAAGAATGAGTGAAGGAAACACTTGCTGGTCCACTAGCAGTCACTAGTATGTACCAGATCGCTCAAAAGATTCGTTCAAAAAGAACGAATCGTCCATGAATCCCCCAACACTGATAGACACAGAGGGTGAGGGGACGGGAGGGTTAGGGGGAAAGCTGCTACATATTAATGTTCGTTGTTTGGTGGTGTACTTTTCTCATTCCCGTGGCTAACCGGTAAAAAATAAACACGATGTGACATCCTCAGCTTATTTCCAGCTGCTACGGAGCTTCACAGCGATATTTACGTCAGTGGTGAACGTTACAGACATTCAAGTCCGACATGGAGACAGACAACAGCACTGACAGCAGCCTAAGACCAGAATGATGCCAGATGTGCTGCAATTTGAGAAAGAGGCGCGACTCTTACTTTTTAAAACCGGAAATCCCTTCACTGGGGGGTGTCGAAAGGGATTCTGGGAAATGTAGGACATTTCTAACACCAAAAAAGTAAATTTACCAACTAACAAACAATGAATGATGTTAATTGTGCTCAAGTCAGGTCAAAATGACAAAATGATAGCTAACAAGCTAATGCTAGTTACTATGAGCTTTTGTCTCCCTCAAATCAGTTTAGTTGCTGTGCACCTTTCTGATTATGCAGGAAATGTTATGACATATAAAGTAGGAAGAAGAAAACATGAATTTTAACATTGTTGTTAATCTCCTCATACACTGTCTTCCCCATTTTCAAAACACTTTAGTGTTTTCATCTATGCTAGGGCTAGTTGTAGGTGATCTCTATCAAATTACTGGCTCAAGGACATTTCCAAGCATATCTATCAACCAGTATACCCTCCTTCCCCATGAATGGCTCTTAATCCAATAGGAATTGAAGGCTTTCCAATAATTAATTTTATGTGGAAAAAAAAGATGAATTGGAAAATACCTTCATTAGAATAAGGTCCTTGTGTCTGACATTTTCTTGGTATTGTAAATTATGTAATAATAATACGAAGGTTTTATACAGCGCTTTTCACAGTACTCAAAGACGCTTTACAATACAAGGAACATATAAACATGTATATTATCTGTAGTCCCCACAAGCTAAACATTACATCTGTACCTGGATTTCATCTTTACACAAGGCCAGTCACAGTAACAAAAACAACAGTCTGAGAAAAAAATGACACTTTATTGAATCTGCAGAATCATAAGTACAATTCGAAGTGCTGTAACAGGGCAACAAGAGATGATATCAGGTCCTTAAATTTGACTGTATTCTGATTTTTGAATATATGGATATGTATGTTATGTATATGGCATCTATTTGTTTTAAAATAACAAAACAAAACAAAACAAATTACAATGGAATGCACAAAATTGATTTGAATGCTAAATCTATGACTGTGGATTACATGATTTCACTGTCATATATAACCAGCATCATAGCAGGAAATGATTCATCAGAAGCGTAGGCGGCTATGATGAAGGCTGAGGGTAAGCGGGAGTAGGACGGGCAGGATACTAGCTAGAAACTGAGTAGAAACAGGGTTATGATATGACATTATGGTACAGTAGATGAGTGAGTCCATAGCAGAAGAGTATTTGGCGCAAAGAGGTTAACTCCTGACTACAGGTCAAGACTACAACTCGCCTCGTCTCAGGCTGGGAGGCCGAGTACAGAACATGACCATCCTCTAAGCCCCATCCCCACCCACTTACATCACCTTATGCTCATGTTTTGACTTGCCTTGCCACAGTGGTCTACAATCCATCTTGAGCCACACTTAACACAACACTCGCTGTCTTTGGGCACGTTTTCATTTCCAGAACACCACCACCGACTGACAATCACCAACTTCAAGACAAAAGACATTTAACGTTGTTTTTTTGTTTGTTTGTTTGCTTTTTTAACGAAAACTGTCTTGGATTATGCTCGTCTGAAAAGAAAGACCATGTAATGCGTGGAGTAGCCAAGGATACCGGGTTTGTGTAGCTTTTGTTTTAGAAGGAAATGACAACATAAGCCAGGAACACCATTCAATTCAGTTCAAGCCAAACCGCCTACTTTTCAGTTCACCCAAGAGAAACAAGAGTTTTTCCAATCTAGCATCTGCTTTGCAAATAAAGTAAGAGTTTGTTGTCAAGTAGAGAGATTAATGCAAAATACAGGTATATGATAAATCTTTTGTCTGGCCGCCTTTACTGAGCCAGTTTGAGGTGTGTTGTGTTTTTTTTTTGTATATTGATTCTGTGACCATCTTCATCAGCACTGTCACAATTCATCACATTACAAATTTGCAAAAAAGTTTGTATGAATGTTCAACACCAACCTACAGCACAACTTGCATCACACTGGATTTTCCATGAGTCAATTTTCAAAACTACCATCATTTCCCCCCTCAACCACATTTACACAACTCTGAACCATAACAGAGAGCGTCTATCTGCAGTCGAGCCACTTCCCAAAGCACCACGACCTTTAAAAACATTTTCCCTAACTTATCTTTATGATACATATACAATTGTATGTCACCTAGCTACATAGTGAGAGCCTTTGCTTCTTTTGATAAAGCTGAAGAAAAACAACCACCCTGGCCCCTCATGTCTGTGACAGTCACAGTGCATCACAGGAGAATGAAACAGCAAGAAAAGGGGGAGTATAGAGGGGAGTATGAACAGGGGCTGATCAGAGATTACTTACACCACTGAGAAATGGTCAAGTATCATTTTCTAAGCCTGATGTTCTTATAAAGCTACGGAATACAGTGAAGGGAGGATACAGCGTCGCCATTACGGCAGCAACTTCACCGACTAATTGTCACTGATCAGTGCAGGGTGGGAAACTGCCACTAGCTTGGCTGTGACTGGTATGTTTGTCTACCATCTACTTTGGCAGGTAGCCAAAGAAACAAATAACTGCTGAAGTAGCAAACAAGGCCGAGAATTGTGGGATTTACCAGCTATATGGGCGGAGGAAAATGACCTTCCTGCCCTGGATCAGCATCTGTCCTACACCACCGTCACCTTGCAGGTGATAGGGGCTGACTTGCTTTATTCAATGACCAGAGCACACACCCAAAATATCAGGAGCATTTAGGAGTTCCACAGCACAACTCCCTTTCAGAGACTCAATGATAAGAGATGAAGAGATAGATACTCTGGTCATGAACTGGTCTGACGTAGCAGCTGATTCATCCTCCAGGTAGCCAGCAAAAACAGCCCCAACACCCAAAACAGCAGGTTGATTCCTTTACCCCCCCCCCCTACAACAGATCGAGTTCTGCCTCGTTTCAGAAATTGAGCTGCTGCTGGTTTATTTATTTAATACATTGACATTTGTTTGAAAATAAGCCTCGTACAATAAGAAGAAACGCAGAGAAGAAAACAGCATGAGATGACAATAACATTTACCACAGCCATAGTTTCTGACCCCCCAGATACATGGTTCAACAATTTCACTTAAGACAGACTGGAATGTTCAATCACAAAACAATGGAATGACTTAAAAACAAAAGAAACACAATATTGAGTTGTGCTTGGCCTTCTCTTTTCTATATGATCATACTGTCGAAACGGGGAGGGACTTGACCTGTTCCCATCTCCTGTCTCCTCACAGTTCAACCTTGATCACCAGAACTTTATGATCCTGTCAACACTGAAGGCATCCAGGCTGCAAAAGCAGAATGAGGATATATATATGTATATATATGGATACATATATATATATTCACACCAGCTGAGGTGATGTAGTGAGTGTGATCATAAGTGGGTTAGAGGGCCATATGCTAATCATGTCCCCTAACTTGTCCCTGATCCCTCCTGTATTTGACGCGCCTGTGAAAGGCAAGGTCAGGAGGTGCACTTCAGTTAGGCTAAGATTCCAGTTTCATAACAATACCCACAATGCAGAGCTCATAAAGTGAGGGCACCTATATGAGCAGGAAACAGAGACATGTGTGTGTCAATATATAAATATATAAAACCTATCTATTAAGACTGATAACTCGGCTGACTGATGCAAGAGCAATGGGGTATTGAGGTTAAAGGAATGTACACAAGTCAAAATATTCAAGCTCAGTTGGTCTAAAACAGCGACACTAACACTGTGTTTCCAGTCTGGCCAAGATCACGCTGCAAAACTAAAGAGACAAAAACAAAAACAGGCCTCTGTAAATGCCACGCCCACAGTCCAAACTTATTTTCTCTGCAGCATGACTGCAGCTGTCTGCTGCCATGGCAACCGCATGTTGACTGACTTGTGGGGGGAAAGGGCTTTACTTTACCTTTTTTTTTGCAGTGCTATAGTGCTATTGCTAGGATGGAGCTGTGTGACACGGCATGACCCCTGACATACTGCAATGTATAGTGTGTTTATCTTTTAAAGACTTTCAATTTCCACTTGTGGCAGCACGAGAGTGGAGCTGGGATTGGGAACAGAGCGAAAGATCGGAAGATGACGAGCGTCCAAACAGAGACAAGACATCAGCACAGACAAAACGGACAGAAAAGAAGGCAGGCAGGCAGACGGAGAGAGGGACAGACAGACAGGGGGCGTCTGTGGTTGGAGAGCTGAACAGTGAGAGCAGATCGGGGGATGCAGAAGGGGGGTGTGGGGCCTCACAGGACAGATTATAGAACAAAAGTAAAATCAAGAGAAAGCGACATTAAGATGAGATGGCACTGGGCTTTTCATTTCCTTCTTTCCCTCCCTTTCTCTCTCTTTTTTTCTATCGCTCTCTCTCTCTCTCTCTCTCTCAGATGGCCTCCACGTAGTTGGCGGGCAGCATGCCGTGCTGCCCGGTGCGCTCCACGCGGCCGTACATCCAGCCCTCGTCGATCTGCTGAACGTCTAATATCACGTCCCCGTCCACAAAGGAAACCTCGTCCTCATCGGCGGCAGCGTAATCATACACTGCCCTGTACCGCTTCTGTAGGCAAGCAGAAACAACAAGTAGTGCTCCGTTAGTTCCTGTCTGCGTCAGCCACGATTTTCTAACAGAGTAGTGGTTATTGCCTTCATTTAAGCAAAACTTAAGATGGAATGAAGTGAATAAATAGGCGCAGAATGGAGCCACGCCCGAAAACACCCGTGAATGAAATGGAAAGAAAGAAAGAAATGCACTTGGCAATATTCTCATGCACCTAACTAATGATCATACAACCACAACTACACCATATACCTATAACCATGAATTCATCAGAATACTTAGGAGCTGTTGACCCGGTGGGGAACCCAGAGAACAGGACTTACCCCTGGAGCAGTGGGAGGGGGGCCGGCGGCGGGCGGGCGCACCGCTTCGGCAGCAGGCTCATAGTGGAAGTTCTGAGGCGCCGCAGGGGGCTGATACGCTGCTGAGGAAACAACACCACAAGTCAGAAAGATGGGGGAGTTCAATTCAATTCAAACAACTTTATTAATCCCACCAGGGGCAATGGGTTTCAGAGAGAGAGACACACAATAACAACATAAAAACTAGGGGTCGATAGGACGTTTTACTATCGTTATCGGCGAACTTGGCTCCAATAGTGGCCGACGGTTGCGCAGCTTTCAATTGATCTAGAAAATGTGTTGGAGACAAAGAGGGATCTTCCCCGGGACCAAAGGCATTTGTGTATGTATTGTTGTGCTGTGAGAAAGTAACCGTTTAGATTCCCAATATGTGGTCAGTTCATCCAAATAACGTCTATTTGGGAAGAGAGGGTCTGTCCACAGTCAACGGTGTCATCGTTGCATGCGTCTGAACCCGGACGCACTTTTATTTTGAAAATAGTTTCCCCGAGCGAGTGTTCTGCGAGGTCGGGACGACAAGTGGAGGAGCCTTTCTGGAGAGAATGCAGATGAGCTCCATTTCCTCCATTATAATATCAGACTTCTCAACTGGAGTTACTGACTTTGAGGGGGAAAAATAGCTCAATGACGTCAATGTGTGTATACTGCTGATGCATGTTAATGTTGTTTGTAAATGGGGTCACAGAGGCCAAAGATAACCCTGCCTGTACTCTTCCCTTCCTCTTGCTCCATCCCTCAACACTTTATTTAAGCCAGGGCTCTGGGAGAGAGCAAGGACTTTCAAAACATGGCAAGCGAAGACATGCATCCGTTCTCCCTCTTACACAACCTTCTGCAGAACACGGTATGAGCTAAGCAGGTGAAACACAAAGCACGTACACAGCTCACACAGTTACCCGAGGAAGGAGTGAACATGACTTTGCTATTGGTTTATTCCAAACGTAGCTAAAACCTGTTTCAGTTCATATGCTTCAACCTACACAGTAATGATTTGAAAGTAAACACTTCACAAAATTGGTAGTTTTGAGCATTGGCAAACAAAATGTTATGCTTTTAAAATCTTTCGGTTTGAGTAGTGATTTGTCCTTCCATATGATGATAAATTGCTTCTTTGTTCACAAATTTACGCACTTTTGAGCTGTTTAATTTCAGGTTGCTCTCAGTATAGTGGTTATGTGCCATGCGAACTACTGCTGTTGATATGTGTAGAACTAGTGATGTGGTATGAGTCAGTACCTGAAGTGGGGTTGCTGGGCTGATGTGGTGGGACTTCTCCTCCCATCTTGTTCTTCTGAAATTCTTCATGGTACTTAATCTGCAAAGATACAAACACTGTCATTCTCTATATACACACACAATACAAGGTTCAAGCACCTTAATGCAAAAGAGCTACACATCGTGAGGGGAAAAACTCAGGAAGCCAATACAACGTGTAGTTCATTTTTTATCCACCAGGTGTCTCCCATCTGCACCATCAGCACACCAGTCTTTGTGGTGATAGGTGGGGCGCGCTACGTGCACCAATGCTTCTGGAAGCAGCTTGACGCTGAGAGGAAGTGACATGTTGGCCGGAAGTAGTGTGAGATCAGAGTCGCATAGCAACCCTGGCTGACACATCAGGAAGAGCAGGTGAAGTGAAAAAAAGGGGAAGGAAGGGAGGCCTTAATGCTCGGGGTGAGAATGAGCCAGCTCGATTCAAGAGGAAACACTGACGGGGAAATAGACCACACATATGACTAAGCACACACATATATTCAAAATGTAGCCCGCATTCTTATTTTTGAGGTGTAACTGAACAAAAAAAGCCCCAGAGCTACAGATTCAGGTGAATAAAAGTTGTGTGATCTACCCCCCGACCGACCGACCGAGCAAGGCGAGACAAAGGCAGCATTGAGTGGTACAAACATAAAAAAAGGACCACACATGAACCTGAAACAGAGAGGCCGCTCTATGACTGCACTGAACAACCCCTCCCCTTATATCCAGGCTGATAACAGACTGACTCACATCGCCTTGGTCAAGATTTACAGCCCCGATTCTGTCCTGGCTCGCGCCCTCGCTGAAAGAGGCCACTGTGCCGGCGGCTTTAGCGAGGAGTGTATTCACAGACTGGATGGGATGACAGTGTGTTGAGTGTTTGTGTAAGGACAGTGGAGCCGGCGACTGGGAGAAGACGGTGACTGTTTGAGGTGCAATATGTTAAGTGAGAGTGTGTGAGGGAGATTATTTTTCTTTGTATCGAGGAGGCAAGTTGAACAGATGGTGTGTGTCTGTCAGTGTGTGTGTGTGTGTGTGTGTGTGGATTCAGTGGAAGCGCCCAGCCTGCTGCTGGACACGGTCAAAAACCCCCTGCTACTTCTCAATCGTTGCTGCATGACAAGAGGAAAGCGAAGGGACACGGGACAGACTGAAGCAAGGGTGAAGAGTCTGTTAGAGGAGAGAGAGAGAGAGAATGGACAGAGAGAACAAGAGATAACAAGAATGACTGACAGGCTGATAGGGACAAGTCTAGACAGACACTAGTGAATGTGAAAGGGTTTTACATTGCTGACATTCTGGGGAGAGTGCTGAGTAAACTGGTGTGTTACTCAGAGTGTCCGGAGGGGAAGGAGGGAGGGAGAAAATGTTAGAATAAAAGAAAGATGTAATGATCATTTGAAGCGGTGCCCTCAGGCCTCGCTGGGAACACCACACACTAATTGCAAGTACAGTAGATGTTTATCAGCTCCGACTAAAAACACTTCATGGAAGCGGCCGAGTCCATCTCGTCATACTGTTCGTGTTATTTGTGGCATAAATGTGTGTAATGTGTGTGTTTCAGTGTGTTGCAAAATCTTCCCGATCTCATAGACGCGGGATCTTTCCTCAAACGAAAGCAGTAATTACCCATCACCCTCCACACTAATTACGCCATTAGAGAAGCCAGTGCAGAACATGCATGTGGACTGATGTGGGGTGTGTTTCTTAGGGGGAAGTAAAGCAGACAGCGGACTCAAGCTGCCTAGGGAGGCGAGGTAAACACCGCATGCGTTTCTACATGGCTATTCTGTATTTACAGAGCAACGCCAAATCGATAACTTGAGCTAAGGGGGAGAGGGGAGAGGGGAGAGGAGAGAGGAGAGGAACAGTCAGAGTGGAGAGTGATTGGAGAGGAATTCCATTACTATACACGAGGAGCTGTGTGGGCGCGGGGGGGGAGCTTTGCTGAAGCCTGGCATTCACTGATGTCAGTGACTAAGTGGGATGATGAGTAAGCTAAAAAAAAATAGAAGGCAAAAAAGAAGAGGGGGTGGCGTCTGTTTTGATTATGCTGTTGCTGATGAAACTTACGTTGCTGATTTGGCCCTGTGTTTTCATGACTCTCTGCATCTCTGGTGTGTCTGTGACCACACTGAAACCTTTCCCTTTATTCTTCTCAAACTCCTCCTTGTACAGCACCTGCAGAAAACACAAGCACAATCGAAAAACAGTCAAGACAACAACATACATACAGAAGATCGTTTATTTTAACATCGGCCATAGTGGGCCGGCATCAGGACGGAGAGTTTCTGTTTGGCTGGTTGAGGTGTTATCTGGTATTTCAGATTCAAGCTTCACCCAACTATATAATACACACGCATGGTACATTCACACTGAATCGTATAGTCAGATCAACAGGAACATTCCAGGAACAAGATGCCCCAATCGAGATTTCAACCTATACATATCACCAATTTCACATACTTTAAGAGTAGAATATTATGTACTGTGTATATTTAAGAGTAGATATCTGTGCACACACAAAACAGGAAACATGTGTACAGTCTTTTCATCAGATTTATAAAACCCTGTGTACATAACCTCCAGTTAGCCTGCTTTGCATACACATTTGCATATATAATAATCATTTTATTTCTGAGAGCAAATGGTGTGATGCATTGGTGAAGAGCGTGAAGAAGAAACAACATTTCACAGACTCAAGTGAAACTAATAGTTGGAGAAATTGGAAAAAAAGAAGGAGCGTATCAGGTGGAGGCCTCAGCTCTGGCGTTACAAACAAGATGAACTATACTGAAAGGCAAAAGGTAACTAGCAGTAAATGTCAGTTCAGAGCCCTGGACCCTGGACGAGGTTAAGAGACGGTGGTGTGACTTCGAGAAGCGTGTGACTGTTCACGGACCAAATGTGTGGACCGCTGGAGATGAGGGGACCCCAGTGGAGGAGGAGAGGGGACCCAAAGTTACAATATCGCACTAATCAGATTTTAAAAACTGTGTACGCATGATGTGAAGTTATGTGCACGGGTCCACGCATTCTCACTGCCCGTTTGATTTTCATAAATTACAAGTTCTGTGTGTAAAGTGGCGCATATGCACACCTTCTGTGTACGCCTCGTCTATACATTTAGACCATATTGTAATAGTGGAATAAGAGAAACACCAGTAGGCCATTTAACCACGACACCATTGTTTGATGAGAACATCTTAATCAATTTCAGTTTCACATCTCCCCGTTTTCTACCCATTATACCGCCTCGTTCCAGGGTCTGAGACAATCTAGGTTTGTTTTGTTTTACATATGAGCTAAACGATGAGTGAGGAAAGCATTGAGAGTGTGTGTGTGTGTGTGTGTGTGTGTGTGTGTGCCAGGTAGTCTCTTCCCTTTGCATGTGTCTTTCTTTTGTGGTGACATTTACTTCCTGTTTGCTGGGGAGTGGAGGCCTTACATACAGGATGTGCTTGCAGCCTTATATGGTCAAACTGAGGGTGGATGCAGAACAAATACTGTGCGTCTATGTGCATGTACCATCCCCACCCCATCCTGACCCTTAGTGCAGGGGAGGAAGTGGCCAGCCCCCGGAGCGTAAGATGAGTATCAGAAACTGCAATAAACGGTGCTGTCCCTCAGCGCTGGGCTGCAGGAATATTCATACACACAACAATCTACAATAATGTCCACACCCAATACAGAAATAAATCGACGTGTGCATTTAGAAAGAGCAACAGAAATAGGCTACAGACTACACATTCAGGTTCTGCAAAGTGGCCAGGCAGGCTAACTGGCATTTCAACAATGACAAATCACTTAATTCCACCTCCCCACACCAAACCCTTATTCTAGCCTCCATGGTGACTGCACCAATTTCCTGCCTTCTTCTAAGAATGGAGCCTGCTTGCACAGTCCATTACCAAGCTGCCCCCCACCCCCACATTATGTCTGACACTGCTCAACAGTGCGCTGACCAATCCTCCTCCCGTCTCCCCGACACCCTGTGATGATGTATGTGTGTGTGT
Source organism: Diretmoides pauciradiatus (assembly GCA_900660315.1). NCBI lineage: Eukaryota > Metazoa > Chordata > Actinopteri > Trachichthyiformes > Diretmidae > Diretmoides > Diretmoides pauciradiatus. The sequence goes on along the minus strand of CABFOS010041490.1, from coordinate 8,615 downwards.
GTGTGTGTGTGTGTGTGTGTGTGTGTGTGTGTGTGTGTGTGTGTGTGCGCGCGCGCGCGCGCATGTGTGATGTGTCCATGTCTGCCACCACCCTGGTGTGAAGTCTACACAGAAATTAAATGGAAACTATGGCTGATCCTCATTCCACGGGAAATTATCTACAGCTGGACAGAAAGCCTGGCCACGGAGATAACTTGTGAGGAATATTAATGTGGCCTCAACCCATCTTCGTTCTCTTTCTGCTCCTATTTATCAACGCATGATCCTCCTCCCTTTTTGTTTTTATTTCTAAGGGTATCTCCTTTGTCTGTTTGGGTCTATGTAATAGCTTTTTCTCCTCCAATCATGTCTCTCCCTTCCTTCCCCACCCACACTCCCTCAGTCTCTCTTTGCTCCCTTTTCATTCATTCATATTTTACTGCCTCAATAGCAGCAGACAGAATCCCTCCACAGAATAGCAGCCTGTCCTCTTAATAATCTCTCTCTCTCCCTGGTTCCATTTGCATTCCTCTAGCTTTCCTTCCTCTAGGGATTTGACTTTTATCTCTTCCTCCTTCACCCTGCACTCCTCCCTACTGCCTCCCTCTCTCTGTATCGGTGCTTTCCTGTCTCCTCCTTCCTTTCCTCCCTCATGCGTGCCTCATTGGCCTTCCTCTCCTCCGCCCCAATTCACTCTATTTTCTCTCTCTCTCCGTTTCTTCCCTGTAAAGTCTTGTAATGAGGTGTGACAAACCTCTCTACCCTGCTACCATAGCAATAGCACAACCGTTGTGTTCCCGTGGCAACGCAACGATGGTGAGGGGTTAGATGGCCCCAGTTCTCCATACACCATCAACTTCCTTACACTGAATTGTATCTGACACACACACACAAACTGAACAGCACAATCTGAATACGACTCATGATCAGGACGCCAGAGTTCTATTTCCTAGTATTTGAACATGATATCACATATAAGCACAAGTATGTGAGCTAGTGTGTGCAAGGGTGTGTGTACACAAACACACACACATACTGTGTAGTCAAATACAGTTTCCTGTCTGCACACTAAGACAGGGCCTCTGTGGTGCAGCCCCACACAAGCGCTACAGGCAGTCATACAAAAGACCCTCAGACTCGACACATCTGTGCATTAATAATCTAATAGTCAGATTTGTGACTATGCTAAACCATTAGCATAATGATTGTTTCTTGGAGTCTGGTTCAGGGTTAGTTGGGTTTTGTTAGGACAACCAATCCATGTAGAAAAACACCATCTGTGCTTGTGTCCCTCTGTGACCCCCCCCTCCCCATACTGCACAAACCCCCCTACTCACAGACATAGACCCCGTCTCATCTGTAGAGTCTGATATTGACACTCTGATTAGTCGAGGGATGTGTCTTTCTTAACAGAGCATCTCTCTGCTTACTCCTTAGGCAATCTCTCCTCGACTAAACTAACTACTGTTGATAGGACACGCCTTTCTTTCTACCTTTCCCTGTGGAGATCCCACTCTCATACTCTTCTGTCTGATATTTTCCTTCTGACAGGGAAGTGAGAGTATATAAAGAGAAAAGGCCACTACTGTCCAGATTAATAACTCTGGATTAGATGTAGAGTGGGGATTGGGGGAAGGCTGCAGAGTGGGATGGGGCAACTTGGTCTTCTGACAGGCTTAACATTGGATTAGCGCCTGTGCTGGATCTAGGGAGGCTGCCTGTGGCCAGTCTAGCCAGCTCTGGGTGGAATCGATGTGATAGATGATCCTAGAACTAGCCCCAAACAACATGGAAACACAGATACGAAAGGGGAAAGCTCATAAAAAAGGAAGATGACTGCCAATGCCGGTTTTGCCACAAACACAGCTGCTAGAGATGTCACTAAATATAATGTGTTAAATAGATTTTTTTTACACTAGCTACAACCACAGACAGCTACAAACTCAAACAGTCTATTGGCGAGAAGAGTGCAAATGTCTCAGATTCCCTGTAACGGTCTTCGTTATTACAGCAATAACACATGACCCAGTTCAGATGGATATTTTGGTCTGATGAGTTTTTCTTTTTTCAAGAATATATTTGGGTCCTTTGTTATTTTAGTTTCTGCAGGAACAGCCGCAGTAGTTTTTCTGTGGTTAGAAAATAGCCTGAGGATGACAAGACCTAGAAGAGGTCACTGTTGGGAAAAACGCTGGTGTGGAGATTATTCGGAGGGATGTTTTGGTGATGCATAGAACCAACCAAGACAAAAGAACAGTGGTAGCATTACTGAGTTGAGATGGTATGGTGTAAAAACAACAACAACACTGGTCTAGTTGTGAGCAGCTGCTGGCCTGAAGTGTTACCTGGCTCTGCATTTTGCTCTGCTCTTTGAGGCGGCGGTTCTCCGGAGTGTCAGCCACGCTGGTGAAGCTTGTCTTGGGGTAGTGTCTGTAAAATAAACACACGAGGCAGCAAGGTTGTTACTGCGCAGTAAACACACACACACACACACACAAGCTTACTCTTAACTTCATCGAGGCCCACTGTGTGATACACAAGCCTGGATTTGAAGAGAAGAAAAAACGGCCGAGCTCAAACAGTGTGCAGTCTCAGGCTCCACACAGGGTGCATTTGTTATTCAAGGTGGTCCTCAGGTTGAGTTAGGAGGCCCTGTAGACAAACGGCATGTCAGTAGAACACACAATGCTCTGTGTCAGTAGGGGCCAAAAACAGTCTGAAAAGAGAGGTGCAGGTGGGGGCTGTGTGGAGGACGAAAGCTTCCAGGTTGTACAACTTTGGTGGTGAGCCAGAGCAGGCATGGACAATACACCAACACACACCCATACATAGATAGATAGATAGAGCCCTATGGGGAATAATAGAAAGAGGAACAGCATGCAGCGAACAGTGAGAGGTGTGTGTGTGTGTGTGTGTGT
>CABFOS010041473.1:6880-20181 GCA_900660315.1 Diretmoides pauciradiatus | reverse complement strand
GATTCCCATCTTCACCCTTTGGTCTGTGTGTCCCCTGCAGGCTACAAGGTCCACAGCGCTTCATCATATGAAGCGCTGTGGACCTTGTAGCCTGCAGGGGACACACAGACCAAAGGGTGAAGATGGGAATCTGCTTTAACATACTGCAGCAGGAGAAACGTTAAAATTGAAGAGATCTACTGTGTATCGAACTATTTTGAAGGAAACAAAATATAATCTGAAGTTCGTCAGTCAATATCAAAATAAATAGAGGAGCCAGTCTGTGAAATTGTTATCGTTTTTTCAACCTCTGACCTTAAGTTACCTACTATCTCCTAAACGGTATCATAATTTGTTGAATACTTTTGTATGCATAGTTGCCTCTTTTTCATTCAAATGACCTCATTTTGAAACTAAAAAAGGAATAACGGGGTAAAATACAACAGAAATCTGCCTTGAGATTTGGAGGAATGAGTGTTGGTATATGTTTAACCATGAAGCAACCCAGGCATTTTCTGTAGGTCATGCTGTGTTTTCCAACCTGTCTGTCTCTTTGTCTTTAACCTCCTGTTTTCCCTCTCTCAGTCACGCAGTCTAAATCTTAGAATTCAGCGAGCATCCCGAGGTCACGGAGCCCTTCGATCTTTTCACTTAAACCAATGGAAACCAGCCCCGCCACACACCATACTACCTATTGTTCCTATTGGATGTTTTGAGATGCTTTATATTTTTGATGGAGTGACGCCAACACAGCTGGCTGCCGGAGAGAAATACTAGCACAGACTTTTTCGTTTAGTTTCTCTCTGTTTTTCATTCCTGCCTCATTCTTCAATTTAGGTCTCGATAGAAGCATCACTGCCTGTCTGTCTGTCTGTCTGCCTGCCTGCCTGCCTGTCTGTCTGTCTGTCTGTCTCTCTCTATATATCTATCTGTCTATCTATCTGTCTGTCTATCTGTCTATCTGTCCGCCTGCCTGCCTGCCTGTCTATCTATCTATCTATCTATCTATCTATCTATCTATCTATCTATCTATCTATCTATCTATCTATCTATCTATCTATCTATCTATCTATCTGTCTGTCTGTCTGTCTGTCTGTCTGTCTGTCTGTCTGTCTGTCTGTCTGTCTGTGCAGGAACAGGAATGTCATTTTGTGGCTTTTTAAAACAAATAAAGTAATGCTGCAAAACCAGCATAAGAATTGAGCAAGAAATGAAATGGATGTAGGTCAAATATTTGTGCTGAATAATTCTTGGTGTTTGTTTTACCGTAACATGCTTGAAGTACCAGATTGGAGGATAAAACAAACCCACAAAAAGTATGTACATACACCGTCTGACCTTTTTCTGGAAAAATGAGGAGAGAAAATAGGAAATACAGTGAAAGTGACCCAGAAAGTGTCTAGGTAGTGAGCAAGAGGGGGAGAAACTCCAGGGAGAACAGATGGAAAGATGGAGAGAGCAGAAGAAAGGGCCTATGACAGTATAGATCATCTATCTGTTTTACACATCAGAGACTAGACCAGCCCGCAGAGCAACCGGGAGCTAGTGTCGGCCTGCCAAAGACAACACACTGCTCCTCTAGCTGACCGCGCCGCCATCTCCGATAGTCCACCATGTCCCATTCAGTAGGCCGTATATCCTCATGTCCTTCTCTGCCCCGCTTCTTCCGTCTCTCTCTTTCTGGGTCGCAAGAATTTAGTTTTTCCCTGGGCGACTCTGGGCGAGACGAGGAGCCCAGTTCCATGTGCTCGATGCGGTGTGTTCTTTTTTCATGATTTATTTACAGTAAACTGCTGGAGAGAGAGTTCCTGAAACCTGACTCAGGGGGAGACGCCGGTGACATGTCCGAGGTTTTAACTTCTATGATCCGTCGAACCGCAAAATACATAAGCCGGTTCTGAAAAAGTTGCTAAAACAGAATCGAATCATAGCTTAGGTAGTTAAAGCTGCACTAGGCAAGAATTTCCTATAAAAATACACCCGTCAGCCACAAAGTGGGGCTGCAACAGAGCGGAGCGTCCCATCCCACTTGAGGCACCGGAGAGTTGCCCTACTTTCACTCAGTGTCTGGTATGGTTGTTGTGGAGAGGAGAGGAAGTATCTAGTTAAAACTTAAAAGCTAAATACAAACTGTCGCCTAAACAGCAGCGAGTCCCTTTGGCGACAGGCTGGTATTCATGAATGTGCTGTGTGCAGTTTAGCGACATTGTGATTTCTGGCTCTGCGAAATAATTTTAAAACAACATCACTTACCTGACACCATGTCGTCCTTCAGTGGACGGGCCCAGTCCAGGATGACAAATGAATGGCAGCCCTCCATGGCAACCACAGTGAAGTTATGGGGCTTGTTCTTGGGAGGCAGGTTTTGATTGGAGGTCAGGTAGTCTTGCTTATCCATCAGGTCCTGTAGGACGTCGACCTGAAGGAACTCCAGAGCCTCTGTCAAGGAGCAAGGAGCACCGGGGTCCTTCTGGATGTAGTTCACATAGGGAGCTGATGGCAGGAAAAAAGTGATTCTTACAGTGATAGTGATTCTTAATTCGACAAACCTGGATAAATAAAGGTTGAAGTTTTTTTATGTGACAATGCCACTTCTTCCACTTTCTCAATGCTGAAGCCAAGGAATACACATTTCCAGTATGCGTTCATTTTGAAATCATTGCTGGTCTATTGTGAGTCATTTTTTTTAGAAAGCTGAGAAGGAGTCCGAGAAATTGTGATTGTCCCCTCTTATCCCGCTTCCCTTTCCCTCCTCTCCTCCCCTGCCTGTCGTCTTGTCATTTGTTTTCTGTGTCTTTGGGAGAACCAGCTGGAGCTACAGCTGTGAATACTTCAGATATCCCACAGTTCCTGGTCTGACTGGGATTTGGAGGGGAACCACTGGAGTCTGGAGTTGCTCCCACCTCCCCAGATGACTGGGCCCGCTGCACAGGCCAAGACACGTGTCAAAATGCACATTCTGTGTGAGTTTAGCCCACTGCAGACACCTACTATATATTCAGGGATTCACTTATGCATTCTTAAATATACATCTGTCTGCATGCTGGGGAGATGTATTTATTTACCCATTCACAGGGAACGCATTTCTGTACGCCGTTCACATGTCCATATGTCTGACCATGATCTGTGTGAATTTATATGACAAGTTCTTGCACTTAAGAAGCAGATGTGTTGCTTTCTTCATGAATTCTGACATGACAGCATTTTTTTCAAATGCTGAACACATTATTTGTTTGTGTATCCAAAACACTGGTAAATAACACTTGCAAATAACTCTTAGCGCACATAATTCTTAGTCGGGTGGGGTTTACTGCACCGAGACAGTTCAGTGAGTGTCAATCCATAAAAGCATATTAAATCAACTTTCAAATAGTCCAAACTTCCTGGGACTCATTTTATAGTCCAATGTGGCAAACCCCACCCATCTGAGACTCAGATTTAGACAACTGCTAAGAAGTAAGTGTTAGTGATTGCTGTGCCGTGGGGCTAGATTCATTCAATCCAAACCAAAGGATGGGCAGATACACAGAGAGACAGACGTCTCCGCCAGATAGTTAATGCGGAGCATGCTGGTGGACTGGCAGGCTGCTGAACTGGATCTGAAGTGTTCAACTGATGAATAGGAAAGAGGGATGTCTCTGCATCTTCCCTGTGCTGAGATCTGCACCCATAGCGTTGTTGTTTTTTAAATGATTTCTCCTGCCTTTCTGCTCTTGTTCGTTTCATCTGAGGACTTGGGGATGTAATAGGTTTCAGATGGCTCAATGTGTAGTTTCTGATCAAGAGAGAGTCACTGTTTACTGAGATAGATGGTGTCCAGATTAAGCCATGTAATTGTTCCATTGTTCTGGGGCGGATAATGATGGTAGATCTGACAACGGCACTGATAAAGGTCCAGCTGTAAATACTCCCCTTCAGACTTCTAACAAAAGTCAACATAAATGGCAATGACAAGTTGCACTTGTTCAGTCAAATAAATGGTAATGGACTCATTATGGTGCCGGGACTACCATCCGGAAAGCATTATCAACAGCAGCCAGCCAGGAACTCTGACATTATCAGTAGTCGCTTTTAGGAGGTTGGAGTCGAGAAGGTGGTGGTTTTATTCCTGTCTAGAGAATGTTCAGGTCTGTTTATGCAACTAGATGAGGTGATGGGGTAGCAGAGGCCAAAGCAAGCACACAGGGAACAGTGAAAGGGACAGCAGGAGGGCCTTAGTCTACTGGCTTCTGAGAAGAGTCCCTGAATGCCGCGTCCTCAGTGAACTTTGCTGCTACAGTATGACACCATGTAAGGGGAGGTGGAAGCCGCACAGACTCTTGCCTGACCCACACTGCAGGAAAGCTGAACAGTAGTTGATAACGTCTGTATAAAATACTGTCCAACCACCTGAACATTTTTAGGCTTTTTTCAAACCCCTCTCCTGGTGTCTTTTCTCCCAGTTTTTCTTTTTTCTTTTCATCAAGTTTCTTAGGTGAATCGCTTGTCGCACACCGGTTTTCAGGAAGGTGCGTCGGAGGAGACCAGCAGCCAAAACTTATGAAAAGTTTTCATCAAGTTTCAAAATCTGCTGCTGTATTTGTTAGTAGTAACACAACCAAATCGTGGCCCTGTGCTGTTACTGTGGGTTCTGAATAGCCAACGTTGCACCAAAAATGTACTGTAGTCTCTGATCTAAAAGAAAAATAAATATGTCTGCAAGTGTCAGTCTTCATGGAAGGAAAACATTTTACAGCTAATAAAATCATGCAGATGCAATTTCGCCTGAATGCAGGAAATTTTATTTTTTTTCTAGGCAAGGATCCCCTGACCGCCTGCTTTGGTTTTGAAAATCTATGTCTGGACTCTCAAGGTTGGCAAGTATCGTTGTCCTTGTGCCATGTGTCAGTGTGCACCTATAGTTTCTGACAAGTTGCTAACATCTCTACACTCTTCATACTTGAAAAATAATGTGATTCTGAAATTCAGTTCCATCACTAACCTTTTCAATTGCCATAGCAGACCAACACAGATATCGCATTCTATGAAATAGTTGTTTGTTCTTGGCCCAGTAATGTTAGCGTAAATTACATGAGGCATTCAAATAATGTGGATTTATTTATGAAGTGCAACTGAGTAGGCCAAGAAAGACCCTAATTTATTTCTCCTCTATGAAAGAAAACAGAACACATTCTGCTGACAGACACGTCAACACACATAGAGACACACAGATATGTGGTACTTGGCATCCAAGCATCAATCACTCTCTTACTCAAGTGTTTTAGCTGGAGGTATATTTGCTATGCTGTCAGGAAAATATCTCTCTCTCTCGCTCTCTCTCTCTGTCTCTCTCTCGCTCACCCTCTCTGTTTTTGCCATTTAGACTAATCTCACAGGAGTGACTTGAGTTACTGCTACTTGAGAGCGGAATAAAGGGAGAAGGATGTTTTTAGTATGTATGACTTACTGATGGTGGTTCAGTTCCTATTGAAGAGGTCCACCATACATAAGGGGGGAGGGGGGTGTTATGTAACTTGGAAGTCGAGGGTTAGAGCTACACAGTGAAGTCAAGGCTAAACTCTCAGAGAGTGATACTAAATCAACTTGGACGGCAGGCAGAGGAGGAGGGGAAGGCAACGTGTTGAGTGACAACTACTGAATACAGCACACTTGTGCAAGCATACAGTATACACACACACACACACACGTACAGACACACTATATTCCTTGTACGGTACCTGTGAAACGTTTCTTCCCCGTGAGGTCGAACTCAGACGAAGGGCTGTTGTTGAAGGGTATAACGTCTGTCTCGGGAGTCGGGGCCTCTGTGGTGGTGTTGGTAGTGGTGGTGGTGGTGGGTGGTGGTAGGGTGGTTTGCACCAAAAACTCATCTAGCAACAATAAGTGTGTCAGTGAGCTCATGACCGAATTACATTGCTATGTTATCTAAATCATAACTCAGTGACACGCTGCTCTCTTTCACTAAGCTATTGGAATTGTCCCCAGAATCCCCATGTAATAAGAGTGTCAAAGAGATTTAATTGATTACGGGTAACTGTATGATCTCACTGGAAATGACCCTATTTTCCCAGAACACCCAAAGCCAGCTTATTCTTATGCAATGTTTTGCTACCCATATTTTCCATGTGAGGGGGCGGGGGTGTTGTACTTCAATATGACAGCAACTGACAAATGTGTAGGGATTCAGTGAGTGGATTTCAATTAGTTTCTTCCACTTTCATGATTTCTTTGTTCTTCCCGCACAGCACCGATGGACCTTGGCATTACCTCATGGTCCATGCACACATTCGGTACACATGCACACAGCTTTGAGCCATGGCAGGGAGATGCTTAAGAAAATATTGCAACGCTCTGTGTGACTTTTATAGCAAAACCGATGAAAGAAAACATCAAATGCTGCTCAGAGGCAATAGATTCCTTCAGACATCCAAACACCTGCAGTAAAATTAAGTACATATACATCAAGCAAAGATCAGGGTGCAGTTTTCCATTCTGCTGGCGTTCGACTGAAGCCAGGGTCCATCCATTACATTACAAAACAACATTTAGACCAGCAAATACATCACATTAAATCATAAGCCAAGGCATTCTCTCTGGGTTAGTAATGCAGTTCACAGGCAGTATGGGTCCAATTTTTGGGGATGAAAGAGATGAAAAACAGCCCGCTATGGAAAAAGTCCAAAACCCCCAACACTGAACCGAACCCAAGCCAAACAAACACGCAAGAAGAGAAACACAGCGAAGACCACAAGCAAGGCCAAGTGGAGGAGTGGAGAAGAACTAGCAAACATAGATAATCATTCAACAAACAGCCCAGTGGCGGTGTGTGGGGCCGTAGCCGTACTCAGCCAATACCTTCCTCAAGAGCTAAAGCATCAGGCACCACTGTAACCATGTAGTCCATTTCCGTTCCTGAGGATTCCTCTGTCAGAGAAGTAGGACAAGCTGTCGCATTAGTCTCACATAACCGTGTACACATTTTCAAGCTGTCACCCACGCACACACACACGCACGCGCGCACACACACACGCACGCACAAACACACCCCACGCAAAAGTAAGGCGGATTTATGTTTCACAAAGTGTGTACTGGGTAATGAAGCATCAGTTGTAAAAGCCCTAAGCGCTACTGGTTCTGATTTTCCCTTTTTAGACTTTACAGGGAAACATCTTTCCAGCTGTCTGAGGCTGCCTGTGTGTGTGTGTGTATGCGTGTGTGTGTGTGTGTGTGTTCAGGGGGTTGTAATTGTAATTGCCCCTGTTGGACTAATAACATGCATGTATAGCTCTGTAGTATATTAACTCTTACACAATGTTTAGTCGTAGCTTCTGTGTGTGAGTTAGTAGCAGAGTAGAAGTCACATTTTTACCAATTACATTCCATTTTCATTATATTTTCAACTGCAATTTTTTCAGATATCTGTTTTTTTTGTGTGTTTTTTTAAATTTTGATTTTGAGGTTATAGAGTCAGTGTAATTTCATTTCATACATACTTCTGTTTGTGGTGTTTTAGGTTCAGTTACATTAACTATGTGTGTGTGTGTTTCCATGCCACTAATGCAACGCTAATGGCAGTGTGCGACTGACAGTCCGGGGAGTGTGTTTAAACCAGCAGACCAGATGTGGAGTCTTACATGTGGTTCCTGTGGTCTCACATAGACACACACTTCTACACACACTGACCAGATCACACGGAGTTATAGGACTCTGTGGGTACAGACAGGAAACACTTATGGCCTTGGATGGGATGGATATGACAAACAATACAACTGGGAGATTTAGTGAAGTCATACATATTTCTCCTCACTATTCTTGCTCTCAGATGTTTCACTGAACGTTTTGGTTTGGAAACACTGAAAAGCCATATAGGCAGCATTAAGCAAGTAGCAGGTACTGCAGTATTTTGCACCGTTCCTGCAGAGCAAATCCCTGTTTATAGCCATCTCTGCACTGGAAGTGGTTCTCTCTTTCTCAGCAGCTCACCTTCTGGATAACAGTCCAATATTCCGTCTGGATCCAGCTCTGGGTATCCGTATTCATCTATTTTGGAGAAGGTTCCAGGTGGACAGGTTGGATATGGTTCTAGAGTGGATGGCTCCTCTGTGGTCCATTCAGTGGTGGTAGTGGTGGGCGCAAGTGTTGTGGTAGGAGACATGGTGGTGGTGGTGGTGGTCTTGGGGGGAGGCACGTCCAAGCCAACTAGGGGTCTCCCCCCCACGGTGAGGATTTTGTCTTTGGGGTTGACCACCGGTCGGCTATCTCGGCCGTGGCCAAACAGAGCCAGACCTTCCTGGTTTACCAGTGGACTGCCCAAGTGGTCTGGTGGTAAACAGGGTGGAGTGAGGAGAGGAAGAAAAACAAACATTAATGAATTTGTCTGGGGATTTGAACCAGAAATTGTGTTACATCATACAAAACATCATTTCTATCATAATACACTATGTTATTATATAAATAACTTTGATTTGTTTTTCTTTTTCTTTCATAAAAGGAGATTAGCCTGTCAACATAGCCATAAAGTGATGAGAACATACAAAACCACTAACAAGATGTTATAAGTGATGAGAACATACAAAACCACTAACAAGATGTTATAAGTGATGAGAACATACAAAACCACTAACAAGATGTTATTACTTCTTACTTTTACTTAGTTGCATATAATCACTCAATGTAGTCCAAGCTTCAGAGTTAGTATGGACCGGAGTCCCTGATCTCCTGCCTCTGCTGTACCACATAGATGATTTTGGTGTCTTTGTTCTCATCACTTAACAGGTAAGTTGACCAACAGGACAATAAACATTTGGTGTATTCCTTCAACTTTGTAGAACGGAATCATGGATTAAGTCAAAGAACATTTTTCCAAAGTAAGGCCCTATGCTAGTTCAGGCTTCTCTATGCTCCTGTTGAAATCTAATACAAGAGTGAGTGAAGTGTATCACCAAAAATGGTGCGTCCGTCTTCCCCAAACACCACTCTCCTTGGTCGGCCCTGGGAGTCCTGGAGAACTTTCCCGTCCTCGTTCATCAGAACTCCCTGGTCCAAGTCCACCACCTGGAGAAACAGAAATCCTTGCCAAATCTCTATATATGCACCTTTGGAGCTAAAACTATGGCCATATTATGATTGTTTATCTTTGTCCTCGGTGAAGGTCTAAGGTTGGGGGGGGGTTGGTTTTTTGTTTTCTTAATGTGGGAGTTGTGAAGCCTGTTAAGACTGTAACTGTGATTAATGGTTATACAGATAAACTTGACCTGACTTAACTTTAGTGAAGTGTATTATTATTATCCTGGCTTGTAAATACAGTAGAGATAATATTAGAATGACTGATTTGTAGCATTAGCAAGACTAGGTCAAAACGTAGTATGTGGCTGGACCGTGTGCGCTCTCCCTCATGTCTCTTGGTGCATGGAGAGCTGATTTCTGGTCCTAGGGGCACTTGAATGCATCACAATGTATTACAGCGAAAGTGATGGCCAAATTTCCTAAACACACTTGAATGCATCACATGTGCGAAAGTCAACCAATTATGTAACTTCATCAGTCAGCACTATGATCAGTCAATAATGTCAGATCACAATTAATCTATTCAATGTATACTTACCCATTTGGTTCCATCAGGTCCAGTGATGAACCTGCGCCCGTTGGTTTTGCTGTTGCCATTAGAGGATGAGGACTCTTTATCATTTGTTGCTGTCAGGTTGGGACGACCATTCTTACCTACACGATTGTATGATTCATAAGGATTACAGAATAGTACCGAGTTATTTATCATTTAGTTTGTATTTTTGCTCATGGAAACATTTTAACTAATACCTGGCATTGTACTGATATGACACCTCTCACTCTCAACCACAGACACCATTGCACTTTACCATTTCCATTGCCAGGTTTGAGTCCTCCTCCGTTGGTAGCTTTCCCTCTGAGGCTGGGATGGCGAGTCCTAGTACCCTGGGCCCTAAAGCTATCTCTAGATGATGATGAAGATGACGACGACGATGATCCCGATGATAACGATGGTGAAGACTGTGACGAAGACGACTGGGAAGTCCCTCTAATTAATCCACCTGTCCTAGTCGCACTCGTGCCACTGCCAACCCCGCGATCAGAGGTCAACACCGGCTGGGGCAGGTTGGATGAAGAAGAGGAGGAGGAGGCAGATGATGATGAAGAAGAGGATGAGGAGGAATCAGATGCTGAAGAACCCAACCTAGTGTTCTGCGCTGGCTGTGCTCTGATGGGGAACCTAGCGCCACCAAACTGCCTGTTAGCCAGCAGAGGAGAACGTACCCTCCCGTTAGCCCCTACAACAGGACGCCGGTAGGATGGAGAAATAGCAGGAGACGAGCCAGTCCTGATTCTAGATGACGTTTCCTTTGTATCCACACTCTCGTTGTCCTCTGTTTTATGCGGGACGACTGTAGTTGTAGTAGGGGTTTTGGGGGCTGCTGTGGGGTCTGGAACTTTTTCATTTCTCCCATTGGTTTGCCTACGTCCCTCATAGAGGTAATCCGCATCGTGGTCATTATTATTATCATTAGAGGTTCCTCTGTGGATGGGCTCACTGGAGTCTATGTGTCCACTTGAGGAATGATGGGAATTGGAGTTTGAAGAAGTAGAAGATAAAGAAGGAGATGAAGAAGAAGAGGAAGAGGTAGTTGGGTGTCTAGATCGACTAAATTCTGTATTCCTATTGGTCAAAGAGGGCTTAAGTGAACTCGTCCCCACACTGTTCTTCAGTGGGTCACCAGTGGAAGGCATCTTCAGATCTTCACTGGTCTCCTGTATTGAGGATACACCTGCAGCACCTGTGGCCCCTGAGACCCTAGTTGGTGTCCCCCTCAAAATGGGCCGACCAGCCCCCATGGAGGATGATGTCCTGCTGGAGGGGACCCTACCATCCTGTCTGGAAGATGCGGCTCTAGTCCCTGAACCAAACCTGCCTGGGTAACGACTAGCAAGCCAGGGGAATCTTTCAATAAATGAGGGGTTAAGTCTGGAAGGAGAAAGAGAAGGCTTTTCATAACTGCTCTCCTCCTTCCTCTTCTCCTCTGTGGGTTGTGTATGGGCATCAGATGTGGCAGAGTGGGAGCTAGAGGTCAAGTCTTCAACTTTGGTAACCTCTGATTCTGGGGTTTTGGAGTTACTGTCACCATTTCCTTCTCTATATGATGTGTCTTGCTCGGTTGGTGTGCGTGAGCTGTGTGAATTGTGTGTGTTGCGTGAAGTTGCAGGGTTGTGAGATCCTCTGTGCAAAGTTGACTGAGATGTTCCTGTGTTGGATGTATCTGAGATGGACGGATTCTGTGACCCACTCTGTGAAATGAATGGGTGAGTTGGTGAACTGTGTGCTTTTGAATTTGTGGGGTTGTGTGATCTGGACTGTGAGGTGGACTGTGATGTGTCTGAATTGTATGTATTTGATGTTGCTTGGTTGTGGGACCCAGTACCTGCGGTGGCCTTGGACATTGGTGAATTGTTAGTATTTGATGTTTCATGGTTCTGAGACCCAGCAGGTAACGTGGACTGTGATGTTGCTGAACCACGTGTGTTTAATGTTGCTTGGTTCTCAGTTCTGCTCGGTAAATTGGACTGGGAGCTGGTCGTTGAAGCTGATGCGGGTTTATAACCATTCATTCGAGTGGGATTTCCTCTTGACAGAATTCCATGATTTCTTCGGCCATAACCATATCTGGATCCAGACCCAGACCCACTGGTGCGCCCTGCTGCAGCACCTCTACCTACAGGTGGTGCCTCTGTCCGAGACTGTGAAGAGGTCTGCTTTGGGGCAGGAGTGGAGGGTTTGATATGTGTTATGCTGGGCTGAGCATAAGCGTTTTTGCTCTCTGGGTGAGTGGAAGCTGTATGGTCCTGTCTATTGGCTGCTGACTCCTGAGTATGGGAGGGGATAGGGAGGGATGAAGAGGAGGATGAGGAAGCGGAAGATGATGATGAAGAGGAGGATGAAGAGGAACTAGAGGGGAGTGAAGATGAGGAGGAATCGGAAGAAGCAGAAGAGGGATTGGAGGAAGAGGAGGAGGAAGTGGAAGAAGATGAGGAAGAAGAAGAGGCCTTGGAATCTGGTCTCTGATGGACCCTGATCTTAATGGGCCTCCTGGGGGGTTTGGGAGGTTTAGGAGCAGGTTTAGTTGGGGAGGGTGTGACAACTTTGAGGCTGGGCATTTCAGGAGTCACAGGCTCGTTTTCTTTATCGTATCCCATTGTATCCTCAGAGTCAGGGGAAACAACATTGTTGTCTGGTTCTTTCTTCTCTTCTACGGCCTCAGTGACAACCGTTTCTTCTTCTGGAGGTGGGGTGGTGGGTGTTTTCTTCTCTTCCGCCTCTGCCTCTGCCTCTGCCTCTCTATCTTGCTCCCTCCCTCTGGATGAGCTGCCTCTGGCCACTCCATTCCTGACTGAGCTCCTCACCGAGGAGAAGATGCTGTGATAGGAGCGTGTTTGGGAGAGTGGGCGTACCCGCCTGTTGGTAGGTGGAGCCTGGGTTGTCCGAGGGGGTGTGGTTGGCTCTTCTGTCACCTCCGTGGATTGAAGGGGGGTTTCATCATGGTAACTATCCTGTTTGGAGGGTGTGTGGCTTGTTCGGCGGCTGCCCTGGTTTTTTGAGGATGATGAGGCAACACTGCTGGCTGGCAAGAGACAAAAAGCGTTAGCTTAAAGTAGTTTTAGAGCAACACAATTATACAGAAAAAGCACATGCGGGCACACATAGACACAAACTGACTTACTTCCTGGCATGGCAACACTTAAGACCTTGCTCTGTGGCCCCTGACCCCTTCTATTGGTGGCTCTGATCTTGAAGATGTAGCGGTCCCCAGGTGTGAGGCCATCTATGGTGGCTGTGGAGGTGCTGCCGCGATACGTCACACTTTTCATTCCAAACGGCTTCATAGCAGAAGCATAAGAGAGGATGTATTCTATGAGGAGGTACAGGAGAAATCATTGTGACGAAGATATGTGGCATGTTTATTTGACGTTGTGATTATTGCTGTTGTCAGGTGAAAACCTCACTACGGTACTCTGATTTTTGGATGTCATGGTCCTTTAAGGGTTGAGCAACGTTTATGATCCTTATGGACATGACGCTGCTTCAAAACCCATTGAATAATTTCAAATTTGCATGAAGTGCATTCAACATTCAATCCTCCTGGTCTGACCTCTTATCCTCCCATTGGGTTCCTCAGGTGGATCCCAGGTTGCAGTGACAGCAGTTCCCTTCCCTCTCAGTGGCTTCACCTCAAAGTTCTCTGGTGGACCGGATGGTGCTATGAAAGGAAAGACAGCAGGAAAAAGAGTAGCAGCAG
>CABFOS010041449.1:0-10384 GCA_900660315.1 Diretmoides pauciradiatus | reverse complement strand
ATGAATGAATGAATGAAAAAGTTTATTTCGAACAATTAAGAAAGAAAAATAGAAAATATATTTAAAAAAATACAAAAACAGTTCGAAAAGGAGCAAGAAGAAGTTTAAACTTATAGATTCCTACCCCTTTGATACATATATACACACACATATGCTGGTATATACATAATACCCACACACACACACACACACACACACACACACACACACACACACACACACACACACACACACACACACACACACACACACACACACACCTATTCATACAGACATCTATTACATATACATCAATCTATATCAATTATATGTGCCATATGTATCTATATGCATACTAATTTTATACCAAATATATTATATAAAACATTATATTTATAGTAAAACCATCATGAAGCAAACAACCACCTATCACAAATCAGTTATGTTTTTAGACAAGCTTAATTTATACTTTAACATATCCATTTTATGCTACTTACTATCATGTATACAAGGAATTTATGTAATTTATGTCAAGATTCGTGTCAGCATAAAAAGGGGGATAGACTGGATTTAAGTGGCTTCCCCTCTCTGCTCTGGACTGGGTGTGGCAGTTATAGAATACAATGCAAAACCATCTGAAATCCTTAGCAGACTCCTTCCTTATTCATTATCTCTTTATCTCTTAACATTAAACGGTGATATTTGTTTTTAAGGCCAAGATGAAACTATTCAAGGCATTTCCTAAAACTTTAGGCTAGAAGAAAATAACCACATATAAACATATTTAGCTGTAAAATCACAGTTTTTACAGCTTGTAATTGTGTGGCCAAACTTACAGTCAGGATGATGAAATACCACAATGAAATACTACGATGAAATTGTTACAGTGAAAATGAAAATTTCCCGTATAATGAGCTTGAATGATTGATTATTGAATGAATGATTATTTTAATTAAGCTCAGACAGAAGTTTCACTATGGTGTAGATTTTGATATTCTTGTTTGTGCTTAAAATACCTTTATAATTAGTTTGAGAATGCCCATAATGATACCATTATAAATATTTTATTATTATTGTTATACTATCATCTACAATTTTAAAAATCAAACAATTATGTTAATTTGGATATACAGTAGCCTAAATAGTTAAGCATTTTGAGATAAATATCAATACAATAGGCAACATTGTATTTTTATCAAATAATTTGCTTATAACAAAGTTTTAACATATTTTTAATATCAAGTTGAATCTGTTTTGAATGTGTTTAATAGGTTAATAGGCCTACAATAGCCTATTTATATATTTCTGCAATTTATTCAGTTGTCTCCTGAAACCACAATGAAGTGTCTGTAAACATTATAGGCTTGCCTACAAGATCAATACAAGAATTCGCCATAGTTCGGATATTAAACATCACTTGTTTGTTTTTCCTTCCTATGCTAATTAATGTAATTAATATGAGGGGGTGTAGTTGGTTCGGTGACCCCAGGTCTGACCGAGCGGAACCGGAAAGAATCGCATTAGAGCCCGAGACACAAGAACTGAAGGGACGATTAGAACAATAAGTAAACACGTAAACACAGTAGATCTATTCTGTCTATGGGCCTTTTGGCTTCCACCCAACTTTACATTTCTAATTCAATGTAAACATTGGGAAGAGCAGATTTAAAGGCTACAGAGGTTTTGATAGAAATTATAGGAGAGTGACATGGGACAATGAATATAGTATCTTCTGTTTTAGATCTAATCATATTTAGACAATTGACCTTAGAGGACAAATAAAGGTATATCAAAACTAACTGAATTGAATTAAATGGAATTTAATGGAACTGAACTGGGGGGGGGCTCTGACTGACATGCTGATGTGATCCATTTCCATTCTGTTCTTTATTTAGTAGACATATGAGTTCTCATCTGGGACAACCACTGTTGTTAGTTATAAGATTTTCTATGTGACTCCAGAGTTAAAACATTTTACCAGCTGGAACTTATTTCAAGCTGCTTTTTATGTTTGGATGGTCTTTCTATTCCCCTCTCAGTCAGGTTTGTGTGGTACTAGTCAAATACTTAGATTGTATTGAAAGAATTTACCTGTTGGGATAGCTGACAAAATAGACAGACCAATAGTGAATATATGTCATGTCCATTGTGTGTCTTCCTTCTTATCATGTACCTGCCACAGTGACTTCATTTTCTCATTACAATAACTGTAGATTCCACTGCAACATTTGAAGTATATTCACCTTCTGATCTAAATTTGCCATTTTAAAATGTCAGCAACTGAGTGGTAGGGAGCTTAAACGTGTATGTGTGAATAAGAATACATGTGTATGTATTAAGAAATATATTTTGAATAATTTACAAAAGCAATGGGGAAGACCCATTGTCCTTCTGCCGACACCCAGGCAGTCCAACTCCATGTTTCATTCCAACACTTGTACTTGAAGTGAATTAGATGTGGCTTAAAAATGCCATAGCAATAGTACACAATATTCCTTTGGGTGTCTTAATACAGTACTACGTTGTCTCATATTTCTATATCCTGAGCTTCATATATAAGAAACAAACCCAAAGTGACAAGAGAATTCCTATGAAATAAAACATTTTGATGCATACAACAGCTTACTTCTAGTACTTTGTTCTCTGCTTTTGCCAAAATACTCAAGGCCATCATATTGAATGTGCTTACCCCTAGAACATCCATGGGATTTAATTCAGAGTGGCACTTCACTTCGGCAACACAGGGTTCCTTTTTGCTGCCATAGTGTTTGGGTGTTGCTGTGACTAGAGTCTGGAAGGGGGCTTAAGGGCCGCAGGGCGGATTGAGAAATGGGACACATTATTTGTCCATGAAACATTATGTGACACAACATGACACCAACCCATTTGTATGTAAAGGTAAACATTTCAGCGTGACGATTCAACAAGAGCGGACAAGGCTCCTGTCAATGTGGTTTTATACTTGCAGCTGAGAAAGCGGTGCTGTGGCATCGTGCAGTGATGGTGTGTGCATGTGACTATGCATGTGTGTGTGTGTGTGTGTGTGTGTGTGTGTGTGTGTGTGTTGTGTGTGTGTGAGAGTGAGTGAGTGTGTGAGAGAGTGAGTGAGTGAGTGAGTGAGTGTATGTATAGAGCTTCTCTTCACAAATTGAATCCCCATAGTCACAAGTCTGAACAGGTGGGAATTTCATCTGTCTTGGCAATTCATTTGATTCTGAAAATTGTGATGGTCAGACATACTGCACACTCAAAATACGGACATTTCTAAGCACACAGAAGTAATGTTTCTTTGTCAACTTGCTATGAATAGAATCAAATAGAGTTTACTGTATAGAAATAAAATATTTTGACAATAAAAAATATTCTGGAAAAATGGCTAGAGTGTAGTAGCAGAGATATGTTAGGTCCCCATGCTCTGCCTCCACTGTATGACAAGCCAACATTACACTATGGCTGTTTTATCTTTTTTTTTCTGCCTGTGTATGTTCTACACCACTGATTGATGTTCTGCTTGGCATATAAACCACAGCATATACTGAACCTATCTACTTCTTCTCCTGCAAAGCTGTTTGTTGCTGTGGATGTCTACTTCCGTTTATGTGAATCTAGTGGTATTGTTTATATCACGATTTAAAATATCAAAACTGCAATAAAATGATATGACAGTCGGTGTCATCCAATAAAAAAACACAGAAGTGATCAAAGTCTAGGATCAGAATTTCTCTATATCCTTTATGTGTTCGGCCGGCTGAACAGTGAACTACTCCAGCACAGAGGGCCCCATATGGGTGATGCATGGGAGCCATTTTTGTTCAGAGGCACTGATCCAGGGCAAGTCTTTTTTAGAGGGAATTCCTCCTCCCTCGCTGCTTTGAAACAGCCAAGCTGCTTGTATTTACATACATACAGTACTAAGAAAGCTTGCACCAATAATGGAAGACGACAAGGCTGTAAAATAACAAACCTCCATGGAGCTGAACTGAAGCAACCGTCACAAATCCACATTTGAATGCATAGGATGGTAGACGTATTTTTTAAAAAGGAAAGGGGGCCTTTCAATACACCACACTCACCTCACATGTATTCCCCATAGCTATATAGTGGCCAGGACAATCTCACTACCAGCTGAAGAAGAAGAAAGTGTTTCATTGTTGTCTCATCATATCTCACTGGACACCTGAGGTCAAGATTGGCAACAGAAAACAACGTGAGATTCTGAATTAAAGTAAAATTTCTGAAATCCTGCCATCATTGTGTCATCATACTGACTAAATACAAGCAATAGTAGCTTTGAGGACAATTTGGCCGCTTTTAGACAGAAAAGTACTTCTGTCGTACCGAAATGACCATCACTTGCAGAATATTACCAATACAACGGAGTGCCAGTGTTGAAAATCCTCTTTGGATATAACACTCCATTGAATGCACAGACCACAGTCTCTGTTACTAAATGAGTGAGACCCACCAAGGCACCTACAAACACCATCAAATGAGAACAATGACATGCTTCTTTTAACACCTTCTCTTCAATATAGATCATTCATCAGGCAGAACCGTCCCTTTGGAATGTGTGATTGGAAGTCGAAGGGCTCTGAATCCCTGCCCCAGCCACTCCATCTTCAACACGCCACTGGTCTGGACTCTCAGAGATGAACCGCTGAACCGGATGTCTCAGCCACTCTTCTCCGCCTTTTTAAAATAATAACGGTAAATAACGGCAAATGCATGGGACCCAAAATCAGGCAGCCGCATCACAATTTCACTGAGGCAGTGAGGCATCCCAAACCTGCATCCAATTTAGATAGATATGGGATGAGGAGGAGAGGAGACAGAGGGCCCCCATATGCACTGCCCAAAAACAAAACAGATGCAGGATATTGTGTGTGTGTGTGTGGAGGGGGGCGAGGGGGGGGGGTGACAGTGATGAGACAGGAGGTACAGCCTAACCTTTGGAAGGAAAACAATCCAACTCTGTGATGGCCTTTCCTGTGTCTGACACGCATGGAGAAACTTCTGGAATCAGATGGCATTCAAACTCTGATTCGCTATATCACGCCATCCGCTCACTATTATTCTGACAATGACGCCTATAGTTGGATATCCAGAGTTCACAATTATTCTCATGATATAAAGGGGAAAAAAAGATGGATGTTAACAGTTTGCATGAGAGTCAGGGTGGCATAATAGTGCTGTAGTCTACATGTAATAAATATGACTGATGGCGATAGCCAGTCTGTTGAATTACATTTACATATAGATTTACATTTCAACATGTAATAATGGCATAGGCCTGAAGGTCCATACTAGTCACACACACACACACACACACACACACACACACACACACACACACACACACACACACACACACAGCTAGCTAATATTTTCGTCTCAATGAGGAAGGTGAAAAATGCCAAGCAACCATCAGACTGACAATAGTCTTCATAGTGGAAAAAAATAGTGTAGAGCCTTGCTGGGTCTTTTGCCTACTGAAAGATATGATGCCTTAGAAGTAAAGCAGCCCAATTGGCAATTCCTTTTACTTTTATAATGGCATGTCATAATCAGAATGTGTTATTTATAATAATGTAATTCCACAGTATTCTCAAAGTGCAATGAATATATGCAATCACCAGTTGGCCATTTTTTTTCATGACAGCAGCTGCCTGAACTGTAACTTAAGTACATTTACTTAAGTACTGTACTTAAGCACAATTGAGAGGTACTTGTACTTTACTTTAGGAATTCCATTCCATGTTACTTTATACTTCTACTCCACTACATTTCAGAGGGAAATATTGTACTTTTTACTTATTTCAATCACTACATTTATTTCACAGCTTTAATTACTAGTTACTTTGTAGATTTAGATTATTAATACAAATTAGAAATCAACTAATACATGATGCTGTATTTTATAGGTTAAGCTACCCAGCAGTATATAAAGTAATTCAAATTAGCTCCCCCTTTATCAGCTGCAACATTAAAGTGATGAACACATTAATGCATCAGTAATTAGAGTCCAATAACCAATCTTTTGATACTTTAAGTATATTTTGATACTAATACTTTTGTACTTTGACTTAGGTAAGATTTTGAATGCAGGACATTTACTTGTAACAAAGTATTTTTACACTGTGGTATTGCATAAGTCAAAGATCTGAATACTTCTTCCACCACTGCTCTTTGACTTACCTTATTTTTAAGTTATGTTTTAACAGATTTCTTCGACAAATGGGTCCAAATGGAGAATGTAGTTTATGATCAGAGATTTGGTGGTTATGTGACAGCATGGTATGATAGTCAATACCCTTACTAGAAATACCTATAGTAATCCTATAATAACTTTTAGAAGGATACTATACTACACAAATCACACATATCAAAACTAATAAGCCCTAAAGGAATACCATAGGAATATTATAGAACTAATATAGTGATATCATAGAAGATCAATGCCAAGCTACTATAATGTACATAAAGTACTATAATGCCATAAATGTCATAAACACCATTGAGTTTCATAGACCACTACAAGTCCCTGTAGAAATAGAATACTAATATGATGGTGACTTTTCGTTAGGGAAGGCTTGGGGGATATTGTTTGTCTTAGTAAAACACACACTGATGACTGACCAGCACTCATGATGAAACACTCCTACTACCACAGCATTTTTCCTCTGGCGGGGGAAACGTTACGGTCGGCCAACCCTTTTTGACTTTGACCCGGAAGTTGCTGCTCTGTCTGTCTGGAAGCAAGCGAGCAAATCGGTAACCTGTAGATTACAGTTTAGAATAAAGGTGAGTTTATGTCTATTGACCCTAAATACGGAACATAGCCAGAGGTAACTTGTAATCGTGCGACGATCGGCACAGTGGTGTGTTTTTATTGTTCGTAGTTAGAATGAAAGTGGTTCTTTGCTTCTTTGTTTACATCCGACCGGCTGCTGTGGCGCTTATAAACACGTGGGGCAGACAGGGGGAACACATGCTACTATAGGACTGTCGGTATTTAGAAATAATATTGATTTGCCAGCGACAGTTGTGTGATTTCCTCTATGTTTGTGGATCAATTTAGCTTTAAACCTATGGTTAAATAAACCCCCAACAACAGCTGAGCTGACAAGATGCCTCATACCATCTGCTAGCTCGTTAGCATGTAGCTAGCCGAGAAACCATCAAGCTAAGGTCAGAACAAAATCAATTATAAAAGATGTCATTGTTGCGAGTTTGTTGGTCTTTCGGCTGTAGTCACTAGTTGGTCATGCTTTCTCATTATTGTCAGGATCCCCTGTCTCTATCTCTCCTTTCTAGTGTGTGTTTACCTGACCAGTTCCCCACAGTCCCAGGGATAAATGGACCACGAATAACCCTGGACGCTATTTGTATACCACCTGAGACCGGACAATGAATTTATCCATATATTTTTCCTTATCAACTCCCTGAGGAATCGTGTCCTCTCCGATGGCGTGACCAAAATACACACTGACTAAAAGTGTCCACTCCTAAAACATTCAAATAAAAGTGCTCGGCCATGTTGGCCCCTTGTCCCTGTGTGCACTACCAAACTTTTACACATACTCCCTCTCTCACTCACAAACCAGCAAGACTATTCTGTCCTTATTCCCTGGCGGGCAGCTTGTGACCGCCTAGCGTGGTGTTTCTATGGTGTCTGCGATCTGGACCCAATCATCTCCAGCCATCATGGCACAGACACGCAGGACTGGCCAGGGCAATGGGCCAGTGTCCCCTCTCTATCCCCTGTGTGTGTGTGTGTGTGTGTGTGTGTGTGTGTGTGAGTGATAGAGAGAGAGAGTGAGATTGGTAAAATGAGACTAATGTATGTTTTACCGAGTGTAGCCTATAGTTTAGAATTAATTCATTGAGTGCAACTGAACCATGCTCTTTTTCAGTTGTATTAACTAGTCCCTTATGGATTTCAGAGAATGAAGGCCATGCCTTCCATATAGATAGTGTTGGCCAGTGCGTTACTTATTCTTCGATGTGTGGATGATAGAGGTAACTATAGTGTGGTATTTTGGAAGTGGTTTATCAGGAAGAGTCAAGTGTAATTTTAATAAGATATATTGGAATTTTTGAAAGTTCAAATCACGTATTCATCCTATTTGTATTTGTCTGTGTATCTTCTGTCTCTGCAGTAAACATCAGCCACTGAGGATGCCATTTCCCCAGGTGTGAGTGTTTGTGTGAGTGCCTGTGTGCATGTGTGTTTTGTAGGGACCAGCTAGGTGTGTGCGTGTATGTGTGTGTGTCTAGTGAGGGTGTTTTGTGGTGATGTACTATAGCTACCAGGACCGGGAGGAGTTGGAGGATGAACTCTACCGAGAGGAGGATTCTGACGGGTCAGAGGTCAATAGTGAGTTGGAGTTCCACCTTTACAGCCAACTCCACTACTCGTCCAACACCGGGGAGAGGGAGGAGCAGGAGGATGGAGCAAAAAGGGAGAATGAGGGAAAGGGTAAAGACAGTCAGCAACTTGAGTCAAAGGAGAAGCCTGGAGATGGAAAATGGAAAGACTCTGAGCATAGCAGGCCTCTGTCACATAATAGGAAGGGGCTACAGAAACACCTAAAGGGACACACAAAGCTGGAGCAGAAGACGAAGAAACTGGATGAAAAGAAGAAGGTGAAAATTGACCCTAAAAGTCAGAGGTTGTCATCGGTTTTTCAGGAAGTCATTGTCATTGACTCCAGTACTGATGTCATCTCTATCTCTGAGGATGACACAGATGATGGGGTCTGTGCCATCAAGGGTCAGAAGTCACGCCCCCTTCAGTCTTCCACCCCGGCCCAACAGGTAAAGAAAGATAATGTATGTAATTCCATGTGTGCGTCTTTGTCTATGTGTGTATGTCACAGGGTTCATTTGAATGAATACATGACATAATTACTCCTAGGTAGGCCACTCTAAAAGTAGGCTATTAACATTTTGAAGAGTAGCCCACCTGTGCCTGTAGTTGTCAAAACATTCTGCTCTTTACTTTGACTAAGTATGACAAGTTGA
Organism: Diretmoides pauciradiatus; assembly: GCA_900660315.1. NCBI lineage: Eukaryota > Metazoa > Chordata > Actinopteri > Trachichthyiformes > Diretmidae > Diretmoides > Diretmoides pauciradiatus. The sequence goes on along the minus strand of CABFOS010041449.1, from coordinate 1,381 downwards.
TTATCAGTTCCAAGTCGATACAAGTTGTGTCCATTTGGAAAATGTTCTTCCCAAGTTGTCTTATGAACTTAAGACACACAGGTGTTCATCTTCCCAGCTGATTGAATCGGCTCTGTGCTATGTAGACTATAGCACAGTGTAGTTGTGTAAAAGTGGTTGGGAACTTTATCTGTCCTTCATCCTCTGCTTTCCTTTGCTTTGAAATCGTACTTTGGACAAATATAGTAATGCTGGTAAATGATTTGCTGCTGTTGTCCAGAAGTTCTATTGCAGCTAACTTTGTCACACTGACATAGAGGAAACAAGGTGACCTAGTTAACAATGGCCAGCATTTTTCTTAGAAAATGAATGGCCCTCCAGTGTTTTCTCGAGGTGCTTGCAGTGTGTTCTCACACATCAGTTCAGTAGGGCATGCAAAATGGTGCTGCGGAAGCATCCTATTGACATCTATGATATTGTATGGTTGTCTAGGCCACCCAAAAGAAGAGGAGTCCCAATTTGGGCTCAGTTGTGGATTCCGGCAGCTCAGAATCTGAAGAGTCTGGATCCGAGTCTGAGTCCGAGTCTGATTCAGACGGCCTGGAAAACTGGATGATCCTGGGTCAGGACCAGCAGGATGGAGACCAGAGCATCTCTCTCAACTTGGAGGGAAAGTCTGACAGCAATACAGGTGTGTCTGTGTGTGCATTTCTGTGTGTTTGTTTATGCAAGTTTTTAGTGCGTATGCATGAAAAGCTAAGGTATATGTTTGTGTGTTTTTAAAAAAAAGTGAGTGAGGGTTTGAATGTGTGTAACTGGGAGAAACGAATCAAAGGATAATTTTGTATGGTCCAACTCATTCAGAACATTAACCTACCTGCAGTACATTGATAAGGAGTGGGTACAGCTATGGGGTACATTGTGAGCAATCTATGTGCATGCATGTTAGTATGCACATATGCACAGTGTTTGTGTGTGCACAAATTTGTAAGCCTTTTGCATTCCCTACTCACTGCCCAGTCGCTCGCTTCTCTGATGCATCTTTAAGTATGTTTGTGTGCATGTGTATTGATATGTGTGTGTGTGTGTGTGTGTGTGTGTGTGTGCATGCTTGTGAGAGTGGATATTTGTGTTTATAAAACACAGAATTCCAATCAGCATGCATGTGTACACACACACACACACCCACACACACACACACACACACACACATACCAACAGTCATAACGCTAATGCAAAAAACAAACAAACGGAAAGACAACAACGCAGGAAGAGGGGGAAGGGGGGCTGGGAGAGTAATCAGAAAAATGAATAAAAATGTTCCCTGCAAATCTCTCCAGATCTACACATTATCTTAACCTGCAGCCTCAGCAACCTCTCCAGCTTTTCTCTCTCCCCTAAC
>CABFOS010041351.1:0-10682 GCA_900660315.1 Diretmoides pauciradiatus | reverse complement strand
CCGAGCAGCACTTGCCTACCTACATTGAAGCTGTCAAAGCGAGGTCTGAAATTTTCAGCCAGCCTCTCCAGGAAGGAAACATGATGATGATGGTGATTGCCATTAGTCTACTGTAGAAGAGTTGGAAAGGGATATGCCTCTGTGATGTCACTCTTGGAGCGTAACTGCTGCCATTAGGCCACACACTGTGTTGCCTTGTCCTTGGAGCTTGAGATTGAACTCATTTAAATGAGATGTTATGTCTACCAAAAAAAGCATTCTTCTGTTCTGACAAAAACATCTCCAGGTCTTTTCTGACAGCCCAAAATCTCTCCAGGACCCTTCCCTTACTCAGCCACCTCACGTTGTTATGGAGGATTAAGTCATCATAAGCTGCATTAACCTGGTAAGAGAGGAGGAAAAAAGGTAAGACCCACAGTCTCTCTCTCTCTTTTCCACACATATATTCTATTCATGGCATTCATTGCTACACTGCCATCTAAAGCGAAAACAGTAATGACCCTGAAACTGAGAAAAGGGGCTTCAAAGTTTTTCCACTGGCCCTCTAATTCTGACTTCTGTTTGTGCAACGTAGCTAATGTTAAAGCCGAGGCAGAACATCGTAACAGCTAACAGTGTCAGTACTGCAGTTTCACTGTGGATGGCAGTACACATCCTATGTATCCCCAATACAATAAAACAAATGGCAAACAAGATTAACACTCACCTCGGTCAAAAATGCTCGCAGAAGACGGTGCTGAAGGGCAGAGGACACTCTCAGGTAGTTCTCAAGCTTCATTATATTCTCCATGACATCTGAGTATTCTTTTCTGAGACTGGTACACAGCACTGACTGGTGTATTATGTATGACAGTAAGACTGGATGATGCTCTTTCAGTCGCTGGACAGCTCTCTTCCCCTTTCCCAATCATGGCTGGAGCACCGTCAGCTGCTCAGATTCAGCAACTGTTTGGCTTATTTCTCGCCTCAAATGTTTTCAGAAACACATTTCGGTGAACTATTTTCATAATATAACAGAAAGCTGGCAAACAAGCTGCCGTGTTGGTGTTTTGAAATCCGTGAGCGGCAGATGCCAAGCACAGCCCGAGTGAAAGCGTTTGTCCAATTAGGTGCAGTCATGAAGTGTTCTCACGGCCCGTCAATCATAGTGACAACAAAACAAGGTCAACTTTTACAATGGGACATTTGGGTATTTAAAAAGGAGTTTTATAGTACTTAAAAATGAATAATAACATTGATGGGCGCATTGTTGGGTCAAGATAACTGGCATGTGTCACATTCAACCACCATGTAAACCCTTTAGAAAGTATGATTTTTATGATTATACTGTGAAGCAATATATTGCCCAGTTTTGCACTTATTTTCGTTCTCCGCTTCTTATGTTACGTTATGTTGCACTCCCCGACTGCTAGACCGGCACGCCCCAGTGGTCTATGTGCGCTGTGCATATACAGTATGGAAACAATGAAGCTGGAAAGAAGGTAAATGAGCCCGAGCCCGATCTATAAACAAACAATTTAGCCCGAGCCCGGCCTGAATAAACTCAATGTGTTGGGCTTGCGGACCTCTAAGCACTAGAATCAGGATAAATGGAGTAATTTGCTAAAATAAGATAAAAAAATGGCAGTAATACAGCATATCGGGCTTTTGAGCCACCCTACATCACCGCAGGGGGAATTCCTTCACCGCGACAGCCCTAATTTAGACTGCGGACTAATAATTCAATCCTAACCTCATTGACGCACTACTCAAATGACTGAAATTGAAACAACATGGCGCACTGAAGTGGAGTGGCGAGCGGTAGACCAATTATTAAATGAATCCATTAAACCAGGTTATTAGAGAAATCATGTTAACCACCACTCAGTGCTGCTGCTTGTCCCCATGTGGGTTGAGATAAGTAGGTAGATAGGTCCATGTGGGCAGAGATAGGTAGGTAGATAGGTCCATGTGGGCAGATAGGTAGGTAGATAGGTCCATAGAGTACCTTTTGTGAAATATTAGTCAGGACCCAACTGCTGCAGATGATAAAATCTAACCAGTTGCTCCCCTCTAACATCAGACCAAATCCCCACAACCACAGCAAGACCCTAATTCCCACCCTCACCTTTGAAAGACATTCTCCATTCCTACAAGCATTTAAATGATAATTAATACTTAAGCCGTCAATTGTAGCAGTAGCCTACAAAAAGAAAACCTCCTCTATTCCAGACTATTCTACTCAGAAAACCAAAAAAACATGGAACCTAAAGCTGACAGAAAGGCTAGTTTCAGGCCCCATGAATAACAACTAGCCATGGAAAATTCTGTGGCCTCGCTCAAGTAGGTGTCAGGAAGTCAAGTGGGTTTTGTGTTATCTCATCGTACTTTCAGCTGCCTATTAGCATAGCTATTCAGACCGCACGGCCCATGGCCCACAATGGGAATAGTAAAGGGAAGCCAATCTCTCTCTCTCTTACTCCCCCTTTATGTCTTTCACTCTTCAGTCTTTCTGTCTTCGCTCCTTCACTCCTAACTAATCCGCTAAGTCCCAGGGGAGCTAGGAGTCGTTGAGTTCTGAAGTGGCTTTTTGTCTTTTAGTTTTGTGTTGGGAAGTAGGAAGTCCACCTGCTCCTAAGAATTTGAAGAAGGTAGTGTGAGTGTGCTGAAAGTGCATGTGTGCGTGTTAATCTGTGTCTGAAAAAAGCGTCTGGAAAAGTTCGGCAAGTGAAATATTCTCGACCCATTTTCATGGGTAACTTATATGTTTAAGTAAAAATGTCTTCTAAAAATCAAATACACCTTATGTTTATACCACACTATTTCCACAGATTTGATAGATTTTAAGACAATTTGACCATCTGTAACTTCTTTGTAATTCCTCCAGTATTTGCTGAAGAACAGACAGTTACCTTTCACGGTTGGTAAAAAGAAGACAGAAATGAATGATTGAAAAGGACAGACAATGTTACTGTAAAAATGGATGGTGTTATTTTTAATGAAACAACACCTCATGCTGCATGTATTTTCAGCATTCCATCTGCGAATGGGACGTTTTAGCCACTCTCCTTACAGGTGCCTTTTCAAACGGTTTGGAGCAATTAAATAGAAAAAGCACTGGAATTCATTAAAGTGAAACAGGCTCATACTCAAAATCTACTGAAGAGCCATTGAAAACAAACACTTTATCTTTAGTTTTTTTCAGCTATAATGTGGGGCTTTACTACTAAAATGTAGAGAATAAAATGTACTTTAATCAGAACCCTACTTTACTTCCTTCTTGTTCTTCGGCTAATTGTCTGAACAAAGCCCAAATCAAGAGTTGGAGCCAGGAATGAAGCATATGCTGTGGCGCTTGTAAACATTTATTGTATAAAATAGAAACTAAACTCACACCGAGGTACGTGGTGTAGTGAAGGATATATACTGAGGAGCGTCTGGAGTAGACACTGATTTTATTTTGGGGGATATTGATTGCGCCTGTTGCCCTGGATACATAATACAACCTTGATGGGCAGTGGGGCCACAGCATATATCCAGCTCATCATTTGATCATTTGCTACACTAATATTCCTCTCAAGCTTTGGTGATCCGACTGACCCAAGGTTCACCAGTCCTCCATTTGCCTGTATGATATGTTTCGCTGTTGCTATATCATATTGATCATCCCCCCCCTTTCCCCTGTGCCTCTGATGACTTCTCAATAAGTGCATAGATCTATGATTGATTTTACCATAGGACGTCTCCTTACAGTCATTATGAGAGAATTTGCAGGGGCCGTAATGGGATTTGATGGCTGTGAGTGTTCACAAATCACTTTCCCATTGAACCGAAGCTGCATTCAGGAGACTTCAACATGAAAGTGGAGCAGATGCTGTACCTTCCATGACAGACATTGAAGGATGGCACCACTGTAAACACATTCTGCTGCCTTCTGCACTCTTTTACAAGGCACACAGATATTACACAATGCTCACTCCCTTTGAACCTATAATTGTCTATATAGCAAAGCCCTATATAATGCAATTGAACACTCAATATTAATTCTGTTTGTGTGTGTTTGTGTGTGTCTGTCTGTCTGTCTGTCTGTCTGTCTGTCTGTCTGTCTGTCTGTCTGTCTCTTTATTCTTGTGACCTCTTATTCTTAGTTCTAAATCCTCTATTCCACACCATTCCTTCCTCCCTCCCTCTGTCCCTCTCTAGCCGATGCCATGACCTTTTTAGCGGCTGCTTAAACAGATTAGCTCTTATTACGAGCTATGCACCGCTGAGGATTCTGTCAGGTCCCCAGTCCCGCAGGGGAAGAAGATTGGAGGGAAGAGGGGAAAGGATGGATGCAGACAAGAGAGGAATAAAAGGGGTAGCTATGGGAAAGCAGGTAGACGTCAGGCAGGGAGGAGCGTGAGATTTGAGGGAAGGAGGGGGAGTAGGAGTAGAGAAAGGGCGATATGGGTCGGGCAAGTAAGGGAGTTATTGTGAAAGGGACACAAAGAGAACTAAAAAAAATGAGATAAGTGACAGAGAGGAATGGCAAGAAATTGAGAAAAAGAGGTCAAACAAAAAAGAGAAGGTTCATGTTGCAGTGTAACTGGTGATGCAGATATTATGCTAGACGTTGAAATAAGAATGTAAAGGAACTGGAAGAAAATTAAACATGATTCATGTTTTTTTTCTTATCTGCCATCTGTAGTACCATTCATCTGTTTGTTTACCATGTGTCCATACATCTATCGATCCATCGTACATACATACATATACATACATAGCCTAAATATATGTATATTCACTAATTACATATTTGACCCTTTAGGCTGATCTAATAAGAGTAGTAATACTGCTCAAATAATGAGACAGAAACTTCTAAAGGTAAAATGTCCCTGAGAGGATCGGCACCTAATTAAACTCCAATTTTGTCTAAAAAGATAATATTTCTTCTTCTTTTTTTTCAAAACTCTCATTTCAGCCTCTGAAACTCTGAAAATCTTTTCTTAGGTCAATTGCTGTGTGTCTTGGCCAAATTATCAATCACATTCTCATTCCTCAACTCAAATTAACTCTTCAAAAGGTACAATGTTTCATTCCCCTCCTGTCTTTCATCTCTTTAAATTGTACTACAGGAACAGTTCCATTCAATTCGCAGACTCTCAATCCTGAAAAGTAATTAGTAAGAGGTATTAAAGAATGGTCTGAGTTAGTTGTTGGGGTCTTTGTAGTATTATATAAAAAATTGCTCATACATTATTTAAAATTTGTATTTTCATTTTTTATTTTGGACTGCTTGCTATGGATAGCTGACAATAGCAATGGGACTTGTGTCTGTTTTTCTCTTTCCCTCTTTCTTTCCTGACACTGCATCACTTGTTCTTCTGATGCAACAAACAAACAACAAAAAATCAAGGTCACTTTTTACCAATTGCTTGTGTGCCAAAGCATATTTCTTCTTTAAAACACCTTGACATTTCTATTATAGAGCTTTTTTCCTCTCATAGTGAAATATTCTAGTCAATCCAATCTTAATTTCTCAACTCTTTCACTGCTTCTCCCTTTACCAATTTTTAAAAAGCTCTCTAATGCTCTATGGGTCGGTTTCAGCCTGCTGGGTCATGACAGGTTGCTTGAAATATTGATGTAGCTGCAGAAGCCATAAACCTTTGTGCGTGTGTGTGTGTGTGTGTGTGCTTCCTATTATACGTGAGTGTGATGTACAATCCAGTAGATTGAACCAGCAAGGGATTGGGCTATTGATGGATCAATAAATTGATATACAGTGTTGGTTATGAGCTCTGACACAGTCTGTCAGGAGATGTATGTCATTGTTTTATGGACTGCATTTATAGCATGTTTGCCGTCATCCAATATATTTCTTCCCACTGGATGCAATTAACATTTACTGACATTCTAATGAACACTTATACATAATCACCATAATCCTCAGTGATTTCAGAACTGTGAAGCTTTTATCTTAAGCAATTTAAGCAACTGTCGAACAAGTCTCTAAACTTATAGAAGCCAAGAAATGTCAGATGTATGAATTGACAATCTTTTTTTTAAAGGAGTAAAAAGGCAAAACTGTCACTTTTCTCTGCGTTCTCTCTGTTGTAAAGAACATCATGTCACATCCTGAGGTGGGCACATGTCAAAACTGTCCTTTGATACCCATCAAACAAAAAAAAAGTACATGCTAAAAAAACAGAATAAATGTCTCTCTTCTAAAGCAAGTGCTCTAACTTGGGAACGTGGTGTTTTTAATTATCTCAGCATTGAGGGTCCAGGCACAGATTAGAATCAGTCTGTAACCACGGGCGACAGCGTATCAGAAAGCAGCACTGGTCATTGATGTGACAGGCCTCCTGCCAGAGGGGGCAATGTGGCCAGATTTACCCCCTCACTCTGACAACTGTAAAAGGTATCACACATATTGTTATAATGAGGACCAGACTGGCAGTCCTCTGTGTCCTTCAGTCCGTGCTGCGAGAGGAGAGAGGAATAAAGAGAGAGGAATAAAGGCATGGATGGGGAGAGAGAGAAATTGGATATGTAGGTAGGATAAGGAAGAAATGGGTGGGGGTGCTAGATGGGAAATATGATCAGAGATGGAGCGGTGGAGTAAAGGAGATGCACGAAACAATGAAGACAGTAAAATGAGAGTTCACTAAAGCATGTGTGTGTGTGTATTTTCAACTAATGATACTTCAATAGAAAAAGACTCAAAGTCATCAGATCGCTGTGTACTGTTGACATAACAAAACTTTTTGTCTTGTAATCAGGGCTCTTTAAAGGCAGGGTCTGTGATTTTGTTCGGATACACTTTTTGTTTTCTTTGATGATTTTTTTCTGGTCATCCCGATGGTGATCAATAATCTAAGACATATGACACTAAAATTAAAAAAATCTGATGTCTCTAGCGGGCGTAGGACTCGAAAAACTATGTCCAATCATTGCATTCGGCCCGAATACAATGTTTGGACGAACCGGCTGCCTGTCTACGTACCGCCACATGACTGGGTGAAATAAACATCGAAGATGCTATGCTACAAGCAGACAGAACTACTTATAGATGTTGCGAGCTAACTCACTGGGAATCCTCGGCGGCAGGATGATCTGAGTGATGCCGAGTGCCAGCTGCAGGGGTCATCAGCTGGGAGCCACCCTTCACTGATGTTTCGCCCCTTTCATCCCAGAACATCTCCGGATGGTGGGGCCCGCGGTCAGGGACGTCTCCCTGCCGCTCCCTGCAGCTGGACTCGGGACTATGCATGGCAGGGGCGTCACTCCCTGAGCCAGGTCTGAACCTGGCCGCATACCCTCTGCATCTTTAACTGGGAGCCACCAGTGGAATCAAGGTTCGCCTGCTCCAGGGTTCCAACTGCGGGTTCTTGTCAGCCATATCCACCTTGAAGTGGTCTCGGCTACCGTTGCTATCTCCCCAATGGCTTTCTTGTGTAGTTTGGGTTCCAAACCAATCTTCTGAAAGAAGTAGCGCACAGATGTTGCTGGGAAACCGCGGCAGCCGACTTCGATGGGGAATAAGGCTGCGTACCATCCTTTGGCTAGAGCCTCGTCAATCAGGTCCTGGTACTTGGCTTTCTTCAGTTGGTGAGAGATGGCTAGCCTGTCCTCCCAGGGCACGGTTAGTTCCACTACCAAGATGGTTTTCGTGCTCCTGGATAGTAGGACCATGTCTGGTCTGAGGGAAGTCACAGCCACCTCTTCTGGAAAGACGAGTTTCCTTTTTAGGTCCACTTGCATCTCCCAGTCTGAAGCTCTGTGTAGAATGGAAGGTGAGTTCTTGGCAGCTGTTCTTGCCTTAGGAGCCTTATCTCCTTGCCTTTGGAACTGGACGACTTCAGGTGGTGGTGCCTGGTGTTTGTTGGCCATTGCCCTCTGTTGTTCTGTCCATTTGGCAACTTCTGAAAGGACCTTATCGTGTCTCCACCTGTAGCGGCCTTCTCCCAGTGCTTTGGGACATCCCGTCAAGATGTGGTTCAGGGAGCACAGGGGATTTCCACACTGCTTACAGGATGGATCTTCTTCTTTCCCCCAGATCTTCAGATTGTTTGGGGTTGGTAAGAGGTCAGCAACTGCTCGCAAGAGGAAGGACAGCTTGCCCTGGTCGGTACCCCAGAGTTCCTTCCAGGACAGTGGGCGGTCCAGTGCCTTGTCCCACCGCATCCATTGTCCTTGAGCTGCAAGCCCTGTTGCCTTTACACGCCGGTCTTCTTCTGCTGCCTCACGGACCCGTTGCACCACCAGTCCTCTCCTGCCTTTGGCATTGGTCTTGCTCCACATCTTGGTGTTGTAGTGTCCGAGCCCCAGTCGCCCTTGACAGACCACCCCAACGATTTCTTGGTGCCTCCAGTGTGCCTCTGCTTCCTTCACTGCTTCTTGAGGCTTCCACTTCCTGCCACACTTGATGGACTTATTAGCGTGTCTGACTTTCTCATCTTCAGACAGAAGCAGTGTGCTGACTGCTCTTGCCTTAGTGGCTTTGAATTCTTCCACCACTGATGAAACTGGCAGGCGGAGCTTGGAAGTCTTGCTGTACAGATTCACAGAGCTGAACGACGGGGGGACTCCCAGCCATCTTCGTATGAATTTGCTGCACAGTCTCTCCATTGCCTCCACTTGAGTCATAGGGAAGTCATACAACAGGAATGGCCATTGTAGTCTAGGAATGATGCCATACTGGAAGCACCACACCTTGAACCTTCCAAGCAGCTGACTGTTGTCGATTGCCTTGAGCCAGGAGTTTAACTGAGCCACAGTGCTTTTGAGGTTTTCACCATCCTTTAGAGTGCTGTCATAGTTCTTTCCAAGGCATTTGATTCTTGATCCTGTATGGTTGGGATTTCCGACCCTTGGATACTGAAGATGCTTTTTGTCAGCTTCCCTTTCAGTATGCTTAGGCTCCTAGATTTCTTCGGGTTGAACTGCATTCGTGACCAAGTGGCCATCTTCTCCAGAGAGCTTAGGATCCACCGTGTTCCTTGGATCGACGGCGTCATCACCGTAACATCATCCATGAAAGCTCTGCAGGATGGATGTCTTGTATCATCGTCTGCTTTTGGTCCTCTACATTGCATTCCTGCTGCCTTAAGTAGGAGGTTCATGGCAGCCACGAACAGTACCACAGATATCGTGCATCCTGCCATGATGCCCTTCTCAAGTCTCTGCCATTTGGTCGTGAAATCTCCCACAGTGAACCTCATCTTCAGTGAATCCATGTGAGACATCACAAGCTTGGCCACTCAGATGGAACGTGATAGTGCTCCAATGCTTTTTGGATCAGCTGGTGAGGTACGCTTGGGTAGGCCTTGGTGAGATCTAACCATACGACTGAGAGAGTGTTGTTGTTGGTTTTTGCTTCCTTGATGATCTGGCTGATCGCTGATGTATGCTCCAGACATCCGGAGTATCCTGGGACTCCTCCTTTTTGGACACTTGTGTCTACATACTTGTTGGCGATTAGGTACGATGTTAATCTTTTAGCAATGATGGCCCAAAATATCTTCCCTTCGACATCTAGGAGGGAAATCTCTCGAAATTGGTCAAGTCCTGATGAGTTCAGTTCTTTGGGGACAAAACAGCCCTCAGCAATTGTCCAAAGCCAGGGTTCCTGCTTCTTTTTCCAGAGCGTCCTGAAAAGCTTTGCTAGTCTCTTAAGAAGCAAGGGACAGTTTTTGTAGATCTTATAGGTGGTGCCTGAGGGTCCCGGGGCAGATCCTGCTCTGGCTTTTTCCACTACTGTCCTTACATCATCAAGAGTGAAGTCTGCCATGTTAAAGGGGATGTGTGGCTTGAGTATTGGCAGGTGGAATGGACAGTCCTCCAGTGGGATATCTCTGCTGGGATCACTGTGGGCTGCTGCCACACTGACCTCCACTTCCTCCCTTGTACATGTCAGTCTTCCGCTTTTTGGCTTTCCAAGGATGCCGGCAGTAAACTGGAAAGGATTGTTGAAGAAAGCCTTCCTCTGTTTCCGTTTCTCACTCTGCCTTTTCCGGCTTGTCTCGGTCTTTCGAAGCTGGATTAGGGTTTTCCGCAGTTCTGAACTTATCTCGTTTAGGGCTGCTTTCTCCTCAGCATCTGCTTTCCGCCACCTTTTCTTGAGGGTTCTTAGTTCTTTCCGCAACTCTGTGATCTGGCGCTGCCTCCTGCTAGGACCTGAAGGTGGCTTGATTGTTTGGCCTTCCCTCACGCCGAAAGCATCGTGGCATGCCTGATACACAATTTGCACCATGGTCTTCATCTTCTTGGTTGCATCTCCTTTCAGGACGTTGTCCAGAGTGACACTCAAATCTTCATCCAATTGCCGCCATCTACGGTCTGCTGCTGATGGTAGATTCAGCCGGGGTTTCCTCTCGAAGCCCTCTAGATTTTCAGATTCACCCCCTCTTGTGCTCTGAACTGGTTCAGCAGAGAGGTATGGGGCGCTGTGGTTTGCCTCCTGGCCCGCTTCCTCCTCAGTCGACTGACAAGCACTGCTAGTAAACTCAGAGATGGTTCTCTGAGTCGCAGCAGGTACTTTGCGTTGCTGTAATTGCTCTTTGCACTTAGACTTGCCTTGGTGAATCTTCACGCCACGTTCATTCTTGAACATTCTGCTGCAGATGTTGCATCTTCTCTGGGCTTCACCCTCTTGCCTTGCCGCATCCAATCGCGTAGTTCCTGTGCCGTTGTCCGGGTCATTAACCGTCATCGCA
>CABFOS010041322.1:9445-23393 GCA_900660315.1 Diretmoides pauciradiatus | reverse complement strand
GCAACTCACAGGTGAGTCAAGGCAATCTTTGTACCAATGAAGCTAAAGTTGGTTTGCCTGTCTGCATGTTTCTTCCATTCACTTGCATCATCATCATTTGGGATCATCATCGTCATAGGGAGCCAATGTTGATGTCACTTCTACCCATCTCTGGTTCACTTCTGCCTATTCTAATACTTTACACATTACACAATTTTGCACGCAAAGTCTTTCAGCAGTAATTATGAGAACGTGTATATCTTATGATTTCTTATATAACGGAGAATGCCGCCAACAAAATCTATCATTTCGTAAACCAGTGGGCCGTCTTCCTCTTCAGCTTCCTTTATTCCCTTAGTGGATCCCTGGAATGTTTGCAGGACATTTCAGAGTGAACTTTGAGTTTTTGTAAAAAGAATTAGTTGAAGGAATATTGCTCAGTTAAATACCTGCAAGCAAGTGCTAGGAAACATTTATAGTAGAGGAAAGGAAAGGAAGTCTGTAGACTACCTGTGGTAATCGCAGGGTACAGCTTTGTGAAACTTAAATTGGCCGTCTAGGCTGTGAATAAAGTTTAACATTCAAGTCTTGCATTAATTCTAGTTGGCTTGAGTGAAATTTATTAATTTATGGAATTATTTAAGGCAATTTTACGTAAGTTGTAAGGACTTTTTATGTTTGAAATATGAACATCACTCAACTTAAATAGAAAACTGCTTCTACTGTATGATTCTAACCAAGAAAAAATACAATTAAAATGTGTTAGTTGAAATGGCTAAAAATTGATAATGTTCTATCATCCCATTGGAGAAATGTCATAGGTTATATGACTCATCTCTGTAAAGACATACTTTCTGACTAAGGGCTATATAAATAAACTTGACATTCAGATATCCTTTTTTCTGGGATTTCCACACCCAATATGTTGCATGCCGGCTCTGGTCCCAGACTCTCTAGTCGAACAAACTCAACAGGGACCAGAATTCTTTTGGACCAGCGTTTTTTTCTTTTTTTTACATTTCAATGTGTGTTTTTTGAATACTAACATTCCAGAATCAGAATCAAACGGATATGTGAACGTGCCGTCCCAATTTATCATCTTCATCCACCTTGCTCTTCTCGGCTCATTCTCATCTCCTTTTGTTTCATCCTGATTTGATATGAAGAGTCACAGAACACAAGCTTTTCTTTTATGTAAATGAGGTGTTGTGACACTTCTCAATGCCTTCCTCCGCCAGAAGATGATGGAGAAGCAGACCAGCTTTGACAAACAACTTGACTCTCTAACTGACCTGCTGTCTGAGATGGAGACCCGAGGACCCTTCAACCCCAAGGTAGAAACAACAGATAGAGGGAAAAAGGGAGGGGCTATGGAATAACGCTGTAGGAAAGAGGAATGGAACTTACAGAAGGAGTAGAGGATAAGGTGAGAAAGATATTAGTGCTCCAGGAAGCTAAAGAACAGATGAGAGGGAAAATGACAGCAGTGTTTGACTCATAGTGGGCTCACAGTGTAAGCATCCTACACCCTGTAGACAAAGAGAATGAGTCAGAGACAGAAGAAAGGATTAGTTTGGAGAGATGCCAGGTTGGTTTAGTTTGTCTCTGTTCAGGTTAAAACCTCAGTGACGAGTGAACGTACATCAGACTGAAAGAGAAGACAAACAAAGAACAGGGAAGCCGGTGACTCACGCTGAGAGAAGAAATGCTTAGAGAGCGAGTGATGCATACAGAACTGAATGGAGAGCATGAGAGTGTGATGAAGCCAGAGTGCCCTGCCAGGGATCCAGTGAAAAGGCCATAAATGGAGAATGCTTTTATCCAACAGGGAGGAACTGGATCAGGGCAGAATAATGTTGGCAGAAATCCGCAAAATAAAAGTCAGGATTGCGAATTACATCTGATAAGCTCAAACTTTGAACAGCTTTGAGTGTTTGCTTCAGTCAAAGCACCTCGTTCAGTAGCAAAAAGAACTGCCCGTCTGCACCTTTTCAACAAGCAGCGGTAATTAGAAATGAATTATCCAACGGTATTAAGTGATAGATGGACTTCTGATAATGTTTCTGATGTAAACGATGTTATTGTCCAGAACAGACTCATGAATTGAGTAGTTATTTTCTGTGCGCACAAACTTTTTGAGTTGAAGCAAATTGTAATGAAATAATGTTGTTGTTGTTATTGTTGGATCCACAGTTACCAAGCCAGTATTCATCAGCACCCAAGCCGCCAGCTCCTCCCCCGACTGCTCCCAAACCGACCCTCTCCTTCCTCCCCCCTCCAGAGATGGGAGACCGCCCACCTCCCGCGCCCTGGGCAGAGGAACTCAAAGCCAGAACAAACCGACAGTCCAATCACAGTTTTGCACCCGGTTCTGCTCCGACCCCGGCTGGTCAGCCCTTTGCTAAGGCCCCCGCTGTGGCTCCCAAGTCTGGCTTTGGCCCGAGAACAGCAACTTCAGCGGCCTCTCTGGCACAAAAACTGAACCACAACCTGAACCACACCCCTGCCCAGTTCGGTAGTGCACCAAAACCTTCTGCTGCTTTTGCTCCTGCTGCTCACTCTTTCCCTCCAGCTCCCGCTGCTCCCCCTGCCCCTCCTGCTCCTCCTGCTCCACCAACCATGGCAGCTCCCCCTGCCTCCAATCACATAAAGAGTACTCCCATCGCCAGTCAGCAGAATGTGAACCCACCTCCTCCTGCTCCCATGCCTCCTCATCAGCCCAAAAAGATGGCATCTCCACCCTCCTCCTTCAACCAGCCAATGAAACCCCCTCCAGCATCAATGGTATGTTCTAGTCATTTTCTGTTACTATGAGAGGCCCTTTGCATTACATGTACAACACTAAGGCACCGTATGTACAAATAATTTAGCTAACAGTCAACAGACGAGAGCCATGCACTTTTAAAAGGAAACAGGATGTGCACTACACAACATTTTCAAAAGCAATGTATTCAACCGTAAATAACAAAAGGCTCTTATTAGGCAGTGGATGCACTAAGTATGAAACCATGTAAATAATGCATACATAGATGCCGCTTAATGTGTGTGTGTCTGTGTGTGTGCATGTGCAAATAGCCCTCACCCCCTGGCCCAGTCAGTGTCCCAGGCGGTGGTGTTCCTCTTTCCATGAGGGAGGTGGAGGAGCTGGAGAGAATGACCAAGGATTTCATTAAGGACATGGACACACACGCACCTGTCATCACCTCTCCTCCCACAGGTACACACACACATTATTATTATTAAATCAATAATACATTTAATTTGCCCCCCCCCCCTCCATAGTTTCACTTCGGCATCTCCCGCGTATCGCCGCCCGAGACACACAGGAGGTGGAAGCGCCGCGAAGTGTCAGTAGCCTGTAGGCTGTTCATGTCAGAAGCGCATTCCTCCACCGGTCAACAAGCGATTCTGCTCCTCTGCTGTTTTCTAATCACACGTAGAGCTGATCTTTTAATAACCTCATGAATTTATAACATTCCCCACCTCTCTCTCTTTCTGTCTCTGTCTCTCGCCAACACAGTCTACAGTAATGTTAAGTAACGAGTGTGTGTAGCCCAATGTAACGGAATAAAAGTACATATATGTGATCGCAAATGTACTTGAGTAAGAGTAAAAAGTATTCTGCAAAACAGCTGCTCTAGAAGTACAATTTATTTGAAAAAATTACTCAAGTACATGTAGCGTGTTACTACCCACCACTGGTCCCCGCATCAACTGAGAGGATGACTGAATTATGACAAAAAGAAATAGGGAGTTTAGATGGGACATAGTGATAACAAAAGTAACAACTTATTTTTTTTGATTGGTAACTGTAAATTTTCTTACTGAAATGTATTACACTAATTATTACTGAGAAAAGTAATAATATTAGTATTGCATGTAACTGAGTAACACATTACCACCCAACACCAGTTACAGTCCACACACCTCCCTGATTGGTTGGTATGTATGACTATTATATGGATATATCCATATTCTAGAATTGATTAAGTTTAGGGGGATATTATTGATCCCTATTGTGGCTCTCCCTTTACTGTATATACTACTTCCTGCTATCCTCATACACTGCTGGCTAACACATGAATGACTTTACAGACTCATTAAGCTATGTTGTGTGAAACTGACATTCTAAAGATAAGATCGGAAGATGTGTGTGTTTGTCAATGACCATGTGTGTATATCTTACTCTTCCCCACCTTCTCTTGCTCTTCCTCCCTCCCCATCTCAGAGGTTTGTGGGAAGTGTGGTGAAGCTCTGTCCCGTACTCAGCCAGCAGTGAGGGCCATGGATAAGCTCTTCCACTCCAACTGCTTCTGTTGCATGTCCTGCCATCGCCCTCTGCAGGGGATGCAGTTCTACGACAGAGATGGCACACCTCAGTGCGAGGACTGCTATACGGTGAGGAGAGTCACACAGACAAATGTGCCATTGTCTCCCATTGTGTTTCCAGGTTGTTAACTGGTTTCATTTCTCTGTTTCACTTACCGTGGATGCTGCTCGCCCTCTTCAGAGCTCCCTGGCAGTGTGTTCCCGCTGTGGGGAGAGGATCACAGACCGTGTGCTGAAGGCGGTGGGCCAGTGTTTCCATGCCCAATGTTTCCGCTGCAGCACCTGCTCCTGCAGCCTGGAGGGGGCGCCCTTCATCACTGATGACAACAACAACCCCTACTGTGTCCAGGATTACCACAGGTGTCTAGTAGTTCCTGAGTTCTGAGTGTGGCTCCTTTTCATTAGTTATTTTGACATGGCCTCATTGACGTCCTCATGGCACTTCTCGGGGGATCTCTGCTGAAATACGTCTAATGGAAAACTTTTCGCCTCTCCATTCCAGGCGTTTCTCCCCTCTGTGTGTGAGCTGTAATGAGCCCATTGTTCCAGCTCCGGGCAGCGAGGAGACAGTCAGAGTGGTGGCCCTTGACAAGAACTTCCATCTCAAGTGTTACCGCTGTGAGGTAAGACATTTATTAAACACACAATTATAGCATACATCATGTATGTTCAGTACACTCAAGACATTTTTAGTGTCTTAGAAATGGACCCTGAGCCCTCCGTTCTATTATTGCAGGATTGTGCCCGCCCCCTCTCCATAGAAGCGGATGCAGATGGCTGCTATCCATTGGATGGCAAAATCCTATGTATGAAGTGCCACACCCAGCGAGCCAAGCAGGCCATGCAGTGATTGGTGAAAACACCCGTCGCTCAGTCAAACTATGAACCAAATCCTAAAGCACAGGATTCATTCAGCTGCCATTCTGCCTTTGCAACAGGGCTTAATATATGTGCGCAGGTGTGAGTGAGTGTGAATGTGCTGTGTGAAAAAGTATGTTTGCATGCAGGTACAATGTAATGTTTCCCCATCTCTCGTTGAGTCCTGCTCAGTGCAGAGGTAATGTACTGCATTGATATAGACTTTATTCCCAGTCTCCCATCCTCTTATCTCCCTTCTGCTAGCCTCGTTTGTGTGCCAGAGCATATATTTCACAGTCATTCTTTGTTTTTTCTCCCAGCATAACTTGCACAAAAACAGCTTGATCAAAAGAGCAGTCTGAAGCTGCCTCCTTTCCTTTTCACTGGTCCCCCGCCCTAGGAGTGGTCTCAGAAGGAAGGGCTAGATGAGATGACCATGACTGAAGGTATTGAGACATACTGTAGCCATAGTGTGAGGAGTATCGGAGACCTCCCCTCCTTGACCATTTCACAGATCTCAGTTGTAGTGCCTGCAAGCACTGTCAATGTTTGATTTCCTGCCTGGAGAGTGCTTTGTATCAGCCATTCTACTCTGATCGCATTAGTAGTTCACATAGGGCTATACCCTGACTGCAAAAAAAACAGTGAATGTTGCTCTTACTATTTTTGTGATGTGAATTTGTTGATTTATAGGCATGCATTGTGAACAAATTACTCCTAGTTGCTCTCCTTATTTAATCATACACATAATAAGGGGGGAGGGGGTCAAATTGACCATTTTCTTGTTAAAAAAAATCTGTTTTAAGCTGATTTAAGCGTGTTAAGTATTTTTAGATGCACGTCGTTGCAAATTATGAACAAAGATGAGAAGTTTGCTAAGCACAGATTCCATTCCAGGGATCTCATCCTGTAAAGTAAGCGTAGTTATAAATATCAGCTGCATGGCTGGAAATAGGACCTATTGTGTGATCATTGCACAGTTCCATAGTGTTACCTTTTTGGTGAAATGACTTATGGAAAGAAACATTCTGTTAGTCTCACTTTGACTCTAAAACCACAGCACAAGATCAAGTGTGCGTCATCGAGAAACAAACTAGTAACACCTTTTGGAAGCTCTAAATATCATTCACGGACCTATTATGGTAACACATGTACAGGAACTGAACTAAATAGCCGCTCTTGACAGCAGGATTAAATAATTGTGCCATCTGCTGCTGCTGCTTTGGGCATTCTTCTAGCAGAGAACTTCCAATTGATTTTAGCATATAGTGACCAAATACATCAAAGCTGTTACTAAGGTTTAGCTCAGTAAAACACACTTACCTAGAATTCACAGCCTGTTTTGTGGCATTCACTTCTTACCCATTTTATATCACTTAATTGTGTTTGTGTTGGAACCCAGTTATATTGTTTTTCTGATATTATTACAGTAAATACCACTATGCTTTCCAATATTCATCCGTTGTACTTTTTGTGTTGATGTCGGTTATATACGGTTATATACTTCTTTATTCTTCTTATATTCTTACTGTACTGAATTTCAATGATAAACGCTTTAGTTTATTTGGTTTAAATATTTAACCTGGCGATGTGCCTTTTCCCGCTCTTGTATTACATTGTTCCTTGTTCCTGGGCTGCAGCTATAGTAATTAATTCCTTGAAAACTATTCCTACTTGTGCTTGAATTAAGCCTGGTGCAGTAAAACACCGTTCAGACTATAACAACACCCAAAACGTAAGGCAAAATGTGACTCAGCATTGCATGCTAGCTGTGTTGGTGGTGGTATATTTCCTTTAGTATTATAACGTTTTTTTGCACCAACTAGTCCACGTTTGTGGCCCTGCCTTTATCATCACAGTGTGATCATATATGATGATGCCTTCACAGCTGCATTTATTTAATGTTACGTTGTCCTATGGTATTACATGATGATGCCTTTTTCCTATAGTTCTTTTTTATAAATATGCCTATTTCATATGTGTGAATGTGTATATGTTTACGATTAAACATGCCAGCATCAGTAACACCCTCTCTCCCATTTGGCTGTATTAAAAAATGAAAATAAAAAAACAAACTGCTACATGCCAATTGTCTTGTGTCCAATTCCTTTACAGTATTTTTTATTGTTATAGACCCACATAATACATAATTAACATAATTATATATGCAATCATTAAGTGTTTGAAGTTGCACAAAACGGAGGAAAGCGCGTCGTGTTTTGTATCACCTTTATTTTCCTTCCCTCTGGTCTGCCACCGTGTGACGTCCATGATACGTGTCAACTGTTACGTGTTACACTGTTAACTGACCCCTAGGACGCCCTACTGCTCTATCAGTTCATACCAGCCATGTGTTGCACTGATAATGACGACAGCAGACGCATGTGTGCGTGTTTACCTCCCAGGAAGCAGTTACCCGCATTCAATGTAACAATGTATAAGCAAAAGCAATTTGTTGGTCTTATTTTACAAGTCCCAGCTTTCTGTGCTCTTATGTCTGACACTGTATGGAGACACTAGAAATTGAATATACTCTTAAGTCCTTTTGAGTCTTTATGTAGGTGTTGTCCCCTGCTCACAAACAACAAATGAATCACCATACATGTCCCACAGTCGAGCCATAGTATTTGCCCGATTATCTGGTGTCTGAAGAGGAGAGCAAGACGTAGCCTGCAGAGTCCTTTTTATCAGAATGTCAGAGGAAGTGAGTGATGAAAAGAGATAGGGAGCTGAGATGACAGCCAGCTTGCAGAGGAATAGAGGTAGAGGAGGAGGCTGCACGATTGAAACATCAAAAGTTAAGACATTAGAAGATGCAATAAGCTGGAGAAACAGAGCAAGACGTCCATCTACTAAAAATATGAGGGAAGCCCCACTAGAGCCTGAGGTAGGATCTGCAGAAAGTTGACCATGTTATGAAACTGTTGTTATGAAGCAGTGTTGACCATGTTTGCATGGCAACAAGGCTGATGTGTTTAGTCATCGTATCGGCTACAGATTGCATGGTAGAAATCCATGTTCTTTCAAAAATTACACTATTGCAATTATGTGGTTGGCGAGTAATTGAATGTGGTCTGTAGTATGTTCAAATTATGCTGCATACATGCTTGGTTGCCAAAAGGAATAGTATTTTCTAGTCAAGTCAGAGCATGTTTTTCTATTGAACTGTCATTCAATGAAATAATAATGCATAGGTTATAGTAGAGATCATGTGTATCTACTATATAAGCAAACTTTAATGGAACACCAACATAAGAAAGTAATTTTCCCAACAACATAATTCAGTTGAGCCAGTTACATTCTTGTTTCCCCACTTCCAGCCACAGCTGTCACCCCAGCCATCATCCCAGCCAGAACCTGAGACCGGGCCTCAGCCTCCACGCCTCCCCCAGGCTGTCCGCCGCCAGGCCCAGCAGCAGCACATCCAGCTCCAGTCTCAGCTCCAGCTCCATCCCCTCTCCCAACATCACTATTCATCATCCCTGTCAGAGGCTCAGCCCCGACCTCAGCCAGAGTCTTACCCCCAGCTCCAGCCCCAACCCCAGCTTGGTGAGGAAGTGTGTGTGCCTGTGTGGATAAACCATCGAAGACTTCTTCTCCTCGTCTTGGGGTCCTCCCTCTGTGCCGCCATTCTGGGCCTGGTTTACTACACCCAGCAGCATCTGAGAACAGAGAACGCAGGGATCGAACAGGCAGGCACTGGTACAGCAAGAGAAACAGAAGCAGCAACACAACATAACACAATGAATTCAGAATTTGTCTTTCTATCTAACCTTTCTCTCACTTTCCTTTAGTCAGTCCATGTATCTCCTCCGCCTGTCAGAGGGCCTCAGCCCGCCTATCCATGTCTGTTGACCCCTTCACACAGCCCTGTGACTACTTCTTGTTCACATGTGGATCTGTCAGACCCTCACCAGCCACACGGGGGAGACAAAGAGGCGAGGACCTCCATGGGCATCAACAGAGTCAGAGGAAAAGGGCAGTGTGGTCAGAGAGGAGGGGAAATGAAAAGAGAGACGACACAAGTCTGAGAGAGGAGAAAATACTGGATAGAAAAACTGCACTGCTGCAGTATCTGAGGGAGATTTTGGGTATGAGCCTGCAATCACATTTGTTTGAAAAAAACTGACCACAGGGGCCGACCATGAAATGCACTCTATTGCCAGTATTGTAAGCACAACTGCATCACATCAACCAGGGATATTTCCATGTTAGTGAATGGGTGGAATGAGGTTTTTAGCATGAATGGTAATACTATCACCTCAATGGTGTTTTATTATATTTCTCTGTCAGAATCAAACAACCAGTCGACTAGTTCAGCATTGCAGAAGACCAAAGGATTCTACCATTCCTGTTTGGACACCAGATCCATAGAGACTGCTGGAGCAGAGCCCTTCCTCACACTCATCCAGAACGTGAGATAATCAGACTAATAAATCAGCCCAAAACATTGATTTCCAATGCAATGTTCCCTTTTCTCCTCAACTCAATATGTCTTTCTTTGTATTGTCCCCCACATGACATGTTTACTGTTGCCCCACTCTTTTGCTTCTAATACCCCTCTATTTCGCCCCTGCCCCTGCCTCTGTGTGTAGCTGGGGGGCTGGGCAGTGTCACGCCAGTGGAATCAGACGGACTTCAACTCCACTCTGAGTCTGCTAATGAGCAACTACTCCACCTTTCCATTATTTAACCTCTATGTGGGCAAAGACCCAAATGAAATTGCCCGTGGAATCACCAGGAAATACATACAGGCCAGTATCCATAAAAGAGAACCGTAAGTCATAAAGTGCTGGTTGGAGCTGTGCAATGGCAAAAAATAGAGCCCAATGATATTGAATGAACTCATGTCTCTTTGTCAACAGATTGATCAGCCAGATCTGTTGATCCCTACTGAATGGAACAGCAAGACACAGAAGTCTCAAGCTAATACTCAGGTCCATGTATAATACAAACTCATTTATTCAGAAAATATCTGTATGTGCATCCAATCATATCCATCCATCGCATTCATGCGTTCTCCCATCATCCTTCTGTTTCTTTCCATTTAGACCCTACGTCCATTCTTGGCTTCATGCAAGAGATACCTGGCCCTGCTGGGAGCTCCGTCCAGCAGCAGTGACCTCCATGTGGGCGTGTTCACCTCTCTGTCCTCTGAACTTGCCGTGGCTACTGCCCCTCTGCCCTATCGTCTGCTAAAGGGCCAGCTCTACCAACGCATGACCATCAAAGAGCTACAGGTACCTCTGGCTCTAGCACCACACACACACACACACACACACACACACGCACACACACGCAGATACTGTGTTTGAATCCACTGTAACAATTTTCTCTGTGATTGTGCACACAGAAGCAGGCCCCTGCCATTGATTGGCTGGGATGTCTACAGACTGCTTTCCATCCACACCCAATCAGCCAAGAGGATCATGTCCTTGTGCATAATATACCCTACATTATGCAAATGTCCCATGTCATTGGCAAATGGCTGAACAACCATGAATTGAGTAGCAGGTACCGTAAGTGACCTGAAACAGACACACAATCAGACATAGAGCATTTAAAAAACGTTTTACTCTGACTTTGTGATGTTCCATTCATTTCTTCTCAGTGGTCCACTTCACACTTACATGATCCTCAATCTACTGCACACCTTCATACCTGCACTGGACTCCAGATTTTCTGAGACACTGGGGAATTTTTCTGTGGCTCTTGGTGACGCTGATGTGGTGAGTGACCATCATGAACTGCTTTCTCTAGGGCGAGGAAGTCCTATGAATGGTTTATTTGAAGATTTCAAATGTAGTTCACTGTTCACTGTGGGGGGTCTTCACCAGGTAGCCCCTCGCTGGAAGCAATGCATGTTAGAGACTGAGAAAGGATTTGACACAATTTTCACACACCTTTTCAATGAGAGGACTGCACACAGTGAGGTGAGGAGAGCATGTGGGGCGTGTGGACTGAACATTCAACTGAAATGTATACTGCTGAGGTGAATTGAAGTGACTCTTGTTGTTCAACAGGCAGAGGATATTATTGAGAATATTCTTTCCTCCTTCAAGTCCAAATTAGTTCATCTCAAGTGGAGTGATCAGATGACCGGCCAGGTTGTTATGAATAAGGTAACAGGTGAAACACGAGATGTTACTGTACTCTGCTTTGCACTGTGTTGACAATTTGATTTTTAAGGTTTGTCTTCTCTAAGGTTCAGTCTCTAACTCCACGACTTTGGACTAAAACAGAGATCCCTCGGGAAGCGGAACTCGACCAGCTTTTTTCCAAGGTAGACTAATAGTACTCCAGTGGCTCTAATGGGTTAGGTGTGTGAAGATGCTAGCCTCCTGATTGTATGTCATCCCAGGGAATGTAGTCCTCTTTGTCCTCTTTATGGACCTGGCCAGTCGTTATTATTGCACAAAACTGACCAGCTGGAAACAAAGGCCCATCACTGATTCTATGACCTGTATGATTTCAGGTGACAGTCAGCACACACAGCTATTTTTCCAACTACATCCAGCTACTGTCCCTGCAGCAAAAGAGACGCGCCAAATTCTTCACCCCGACTGCGGACATGGACATGTAAGTGGCTGCTTCTAGTCTAGGTTGGTGGATTATGGGTAATTTCAGTCGTGAGCCTGTCTTAATCTTTGCTCCTTTCCTTTAGTTTGTCTGTCACACCGTTTATTTTGGGTAAGGAGCTCTTCTTTCCCATGGGAATGTTTGTCCCTCCTTTCTTCCATCCCACCTATCCCAGGTAAATGATATACTAAAGTCATGAGCACATCTAAAAGTGGTTCATGGTATACTAATAGTGCATCATGAAGCATAGGATAGAAAATCATCATTGTTTTTGTTTTAAACAGGGCTATGAATTATGGTGTTTTGGGTTCCCTTATTGCCAAAGATATCCTCCATTTGCTTCTGCCAGACAGTAAGACAGTAGTACACTAATGTCCTCCAAGTTAAAAAAAAGTCTCTCTGTATTTGATGAGCTAATGACGTTATTACACAAATAATCAATCATCTAAATAATATACAGGCTTTTTTTTCTCTCCATACTGTCTACATACCATGGACATTTTCAATATTTCTGCAATACCATATCAATCGCTCTCTTTTTTTGTAGTTCACTCTCAGAGTGAGACGGTGCGAGCTGTGGGGGAATGTGTGTGGGCTCATTACCTTACAGAAAGAGCAGGGAGAGGTAGAGCGCTCTCTCTCTCAGCAGCACAGCAGCAGGAGATGTGGGTGCAGTACTCAGCGCTGCAGATGGCATTACAGGTCAGTAATAGGAACTTGCTGCTCTGCTGGCTGTAGGGGTTTTTCTTTACTTTTTGTACTTAATGGCAATGTGAATCTCATCCAGTGTCTTCCCCTTTCTCAGGCTTATCACCAAAGTCTAAAGAAACATCCAGATGACACTTCCCTCTCAGGATTCTCTCACACTCATCTGTTTCTCACTTCTTTTTCTCAGGTATTAGAGTATAATATGTATGCTATGTAGCTCTCTTTTCATTTTCATTGCATTTCCATCTCCCTTCCATTTCTATAAATGTTTTCTCTTTCAGGTTAACTGTGACTCTGATCCATACCGTGAATTCATGCCCTTGGAACCTTCCTTCTTGGTTAAGGTCATCTGTGCCCAATCTGACCTGTGTCCTACAACCCTGGAGTGCCCCAATAAAACCCCGCAGCTGTTACATACATGCTGAATATAATTTTCTTAATGACCAGCAGCATTTTTTACCAATGATTTGTTTTGGATTGCCTGAAGAAATCCTATTTGCTGCTGAAAACATTAACACATTATCATTAGTGTAGAAGGGATCTCTTGCGCTTCAGCCCCTCCACAAACGGAGGTCGGTGCTCTCAGAATAGGACAGGATACTGTGAGCAATTCGGTGGGCCACTTCATGAAAGACTGAACCCACAGAGAGGACTGGAGAACTCAGAATCACTGGGAGTAGATTTATTCAGGTGCAGAAACCAACGTTTCTGGCGTCAAATACGTAACCAATGAAAAATTATAGAAGGATTGGTCTGGTGGTCTACTTTGGTTTTGGATTTTAGTTCAAGGATTGAAGTAGTGAAAATGAACATATTGCCGAGATTGTTGTACCTTTTCCTATCACTCCCAGTTAAAGTGCCAGAAGATCAATTCAAAGCTTGGGATAAACAGATTACTCGGTTTATATGGGCAGGTGCCAGACCTAGGATAAGATATAAAACACTTCAAATCAGTAAGGAAAGGGGATGTCTGGTACTGCCCGATTTGAGAAAATATTATGAGGCAGCTCAGCTGAGATATGGTGCGCATCGGCATGTGAGGCCAGATGGAAGGATATTGAGATGAAGCTGGAAGAGGGCAGGCCCCAGACTAGACTGGGAGAGGAGAAGATGACACAAGGGGAGAGAATATGATTCTGGAAAACACCCTCCAAGTGTGGAGAGAAGTAGCGAAACAAATACAAACTGGAGGGAGAGATTAAACTTTTGATTTGGCCTTCTCAGTCACATAGCTTTAAACCGGGTAAACTGGATGCTACGTTTAAGAGGTGGGGGGAGAAGGGTATGACAGCCATTGGGACTTTGGTAGACAAAAGAGAGCTTTGTTCTTTTGTGTTCATCAAGAGGGAGTTAGAACTGGGCGAAGCAGACAGATTTAACTATACACAATTAAAACATTTTTATGACCATGAGGTGAAGAAATGCATATCTGAAGAGGGAAATGGGCTAGTCAATTTTCTGATAAGATCTTACAAACACACACCAACTAAGATTG